>JBAMHZ010431977.1:0-10748 GCA_037177395.1 Alpinia galanga | reverse complement strand
TCCGTATTTCAAGCTATATATAGACAGAAACCAAGTGAAAGCATCACTGTCGAATTTAGCCTAAAAATTTCAGTATTTAAAGAATTAGATATTTAATGTCAACTTAAAAAAAATATATTAACTTTTTTCTTAAGAAATAGAAAAATGATTTTGATCTTTTTTATTGTTCGCTTTATCACTTAGCCCACCTTAAAAAAAAAAAAAAAAAAAAAAGAAGAGGAATTTCTTTTTCTATATAATAAATTGAATACGAGGACACGTCTAATCGTGGATGAAATTGACTTGTCCTTGCAAGAGGACTTTGTCTCTAGCGCGACAATAAATTTATACAAAAGAATAAGAGTTAATTCTTGAAGATTATAAGTCTTTTTAAGTTGTTTATCCTCCTGACATATTAGTTCTTAGCTAAGCACAAAATACTCTTTGTAATTTATTTTCCAGATGTTGACTGCGAGCAAACTGCCTTTTACACGAGCGAATGAAATTGTTCCAAAATGCCAAGCTTCTAATATAAAAAAGAGACAAAAAATAGAATAAAAGTATCTTGCAACCTTCCCTCTTGTGTTGTGTGTGGGTCCTTATGATAGTAACAGGGAAGTTATTCCACGTATAATGACTTCTCCCCTCTCCTTTTAATTAAAAATTAATATAAACAAGTCCATAATACATTTTAAAATAGCACTATTTTTCATTGGGCTACTGAAATTTTAAAAATATTTTATTTGGAAAAAAACTTCTAGTGACAATAAGCATGGTTTGACAAGATTCGGATCACCTTATGTCGAGCCTAACTTAATTCATGAATCGAGTTAAGCAAGGACAATTTAACTCGTAAATTAAACAGAGAATAGAATAATAATAATTACTCAAAACGACGTTATTATGATGACTTGCAAACTTTATTCTTTTAAATGTGGATTGATTTTGAAAATCAATTAATGGTTTTTGCATTTTAAAAATATAAAATAACATTAATTAGTTTATCATGTTATATATATATATATAGTGTTTGATAAATGTAAATTATTGTATTTAAAATGAACAAATAATTTTAAATTATTGTCCTATTTCATATGTTCTTAATTTTTTTTTTAAATATAATTGAAAAAAAATGATTGACATAATATTCATATAATTTTTCTATATCTCCAATTCAATTTTCAACTATGATACATTTATTAAAAAAATTCTTTCAAGTGAGATGAAAATTTTAAAAAGGTTAAATTATTAAATCATTCATTGTAGATACTTCTCGATTTATTTTAATAATTAATAATTTTTTTTATAAAATATTTTCTTCGAGATTAATAAGCAAAGATGGGTGCCAACTAAAGTTTTTTTCAACAAATACACTCGGAATTGGTTTGCCGTCCACGATCGACTTCCCATTATCTTTATAATTTTGGTCTCCTCTCTCTCTCTCTCCCCCACCTACCGCTGACCAACGCTGCCGCCTCCTCGTTTCCTATCGCATCGATCCAGCCATGGCCGCGGCCAAGATCGCCGTCTCCCTCTCCGTCGTCTCCACCCTCCTCATCCTCTCCGCCGCCGCCCGCCTCGCCGTCCCCTTGTCCCAACTCGCCCACGCCGACCGCAAACGGCCCGATGTGGAATCCGCGGTTGCCCTACGCGAGAAAATCGTCACTGCCGACGGCTTCCGCGTCTATGACCTCTCTTCCGGCGGCACCGTCGTCGACAGCGGCAGCAAGATCGTGGGCGTACGCCTCGGTCAACAGGGGGGCGGCGATGACTCCAGCAGCCACAAAGGGATAGTCATCTCCTACGGCAACGACATGATCTACTCAGATCCGGCCGGCAGGGACGCCAGTACTGAACATGGAGGACAACGAGATTTCGATTCTCATGACGAGGCAGAAGATGAAGCCGAAGGTAGCTGGACGCAGTGGTTCTCGAATCTCTGCAAAGACCTACAGTTCTAAATTTCACTTTTTTCTTCGAAAACTATACAAATACATATATAATATCATAATTGTCCGTGCCTATGGTGTGCTTGTACGATTTATACGTTTGCTGTGTTACATTTTCAACTGATTTGTGCTATTTGACCAATCCAATCCAAGCCATCGATCGATTCGAGAGGTTAACGTCGAGTTCGATCAAGGTCAGCGAACATATTACATATTTTGTACTATCAATTCAATTTTTCGTCATAAAGTATTTTATTGGGAAATAGTTTTATGCTAGCTTCCTAAAGTAACTTGTTAACTTTTCCAAACTTCGATTGAATTGACATTGATTTTGATACAGTTTATGAAGAAAACCCTTTTAAGTGATGTTCATCGAGATAAAATCTAAAAAACATCGATGAAAGGACTTTTCTACATAATCCATGTAAAGAACACCTAAGAAGCCAGCCGTTAATAACAATATTTTGAGAATTTATTCTATTTGGATAACAAAAACGGAATTTATTCTATTCCAAACCATACACTGTCTCATCTGTCCTCGCCTATCGCTCCAAGATTGAAGGTTAAGCAATTTTCTTTGTTTAAAAAATGCTATACGATGTAATTGTGCTGTATGGTATAATATCTAGACTATCACTCTATATGTGGATCTCTAACCTGGTAAAAGTAATTAAATGAGTTGTTGCGAGATTCTAATGGAAACCACCTTTTGGTCCGCCCCCGTGCTGGTCATTGTCTGGAATCTCACCTGAAGACCTGCACCATAGCAACTGATCAGGATCCACCGTCATCAACAATCAGATTCGACGTTGTCAAGTAGACAAAACGTTCCTGCATTCTCACCCTCGTTTGCCTGCAGGTTAGTGTTGACGGCCACGGCGTGGATCGACAGCCTCGCTTTCGGTTGCCAGTCGTCCTGTTGCCCCACCCACGCCTTCGCATCCATCACCCCTGATTTGGAAAAATCACCGCCAACATCTCCTCGACTTCATAACATACCAGGAAGAAAGCATCGACAATGAGTGTGATGTGGCGGAAGGGGGTTACCGACGGTAGAAGGTTCAAGGAGGTGCTTGACGTCGAAGATTGCCCCCGTGGCAGCGCCGGCAGACTTCTCGATCCGGCGGGAACCAATGTCCTCGTAGTCCCAGCTGCCGTCCTTGTACCCCTCCTCCAGGAACAGCTCCGCGTGTCTCGCGTCTAGTACCTGCATCGTCCCTGCGCAGTGGATGCATTCTCATCTCTACCGTGAACCCTCAAACTTGCTTAAATTCTATCGGGAGGGCCGCTAGGTGTACCTTCGCATGTGTTCAGGTTGCACACAGGGCACCGAACCAGTTGCAGATCTGAAACCTCCATTGCTCAAGTTGGAGAAGAATGATAAAAGGAGCAAATCGAGATCGCGGTGGGGGATTGGCTTACCGGCGATCCAGATTCCGGTCCGGGCATCAGTCAACAGACACGTGCCCGTGCACTGAATCGTCTTCGCACGGTCGTCCTGGGGCAGCGGGAGCCTCTTAGGCAGGGTCAGAGTCTCCGATAGCAGCACGACGGGTGAGTCTAAGAAGAAAGCCCCTATTCTCATCCGATCTAACGGTTCGACAAGGGAATCAATTAGAAGCAAACTGAACAAGGCACAAGAGGCAGTAGTAGCACTTGCATTCTCACCGATGTGCTTCTCCTTGTGCCGGAAGGAATAAGAGTGGCTGCCATCTGAAGGGTGAAGGTGTGGGTTAGGCTGGAGGATGCAAGACGGAGGTGGTGCATAGAAAAAGGCTGGGGATTAATACCGAAGGCGGAAGCGTAGAGCTGCTTCCATGGGAATGACACGCGGGGAGGTGAAGGGACGTGGAGGTCCCGTAGGTAGGCATACTTCCAGATGCTCTCCTCGTTGATCAGACGGTGGAACCAGCGGCTGGTCCGACCCAGCCGGACCAAATCATTACCGTCCAGATACTTGGCTACCTCCGTCCAGACGTCCGCCTCGTACCTTTTTGTTTGGTTAGTTTGATCCAAATTGAAAAGGTTGAAATTGCAACTTCGATCTCCCGACTCTGAGAGCGGAGACCAAAGAAATGTTTTGCGTCTAAACATTGAAAATTTTTTACGAACAGGTGGGACTAAAGCGGAGGCTTGGATTTGTCTTTTGACACCGACATGAGAGATCGCTCACTCAGTTTGATAAGTTACTACTTTCTGGTGTAACTTATCAACTCCGCATTACAATAACAGAGAAAGAGCAAGCCCCAAATTTCGATCTAGAAGCAGTAAAATTTCACCCGAGAAAGAGAAAAAAAAAACGACATAAAGCGGCCTAACTCAAAACATTTAGAATATAAATTATCGATTTCAAGCAGCTGTTTGATTTTGAAAACTCATTCAGTTCAGCGAGCTTTGTGAATCAGGAAACGCTTAGATCATTGATACAAAGATATGATCATCTGAAATGAATCACGTTAGAGGTTTGATTGCGAACGAAATCATATGCATCACCAATCAAATCTCGGATCAGATTGCAATCCCTAAAAATGGGTGAGAAAGAGAAGGAATTCGGAGAGTACCAGCTGAAGCAGGAATGACGAGCGAGGAATGCGGAGCGAGGCGAGGTCCTGGAGATTCGATAGCGCTTACTTGATTGCTGGATCTCTGCGCCTCCTCTCTTTTCTGTTAGCTGCGTCGTTTGCGCTCCTCTACTCTGTTGTCCTCCCATCGACTCTTTCCTCACGTCAGACCTCATCGACTTCGAAAGCGAGCAAGCAAATGAACAGCACGGATCTCGCTCTCTTCTCCCCCTCGCCCTCTTTATAGCCACAGGCCCGCGAGAGACAACCGTTCCATGTGTTTTCAAAATTTTGAATTTGATTGCCAGGCTGGCACCCACGTCATCCGAAACGTGCTGACCTCCGACGGTGAATGGACAGCGAAACAAAGGCATTTAATGCGTTTACCATGGAGGGTAAAATAACACCGGATAGGGCTCTTGTGGCTGCCAACCTTTCCGTGCCAGCAGCGTGTAACTCTTGCAATCGGAACTCCGCAACAACCGAACGAAAGAAGAGCAAAAAACAGGAAAAAATAAATAAATAAAGAAAGAGTGGAAAATAAGCGAGAACGATGAGAACTTGCGCCAGTTTCACCCACCAAATCGCGCGTTAGCGATAGAAAGATCAGGGTGGAGCAGAAAAGAAGAGAGAGAGAGAGAGAGAGAGAGAGTAAGGAAAGGAAAGGAAAGGAAAGGGGTGAATCAAATAGAATGGCTTTTTCTATTATTGTCGCCCCTGCTACCGTTGCTCCCGTATTACTAGTAGCGCTGGAAACTCCATCTCGCCGTCACGGACTCTCCGTAGGCTCCCATTCCCCTCGCTCCTCTACTCGCTTCTCCAGCTACCGGTTCTCGCCGGCACTGCCGATGACACTCCGCCGTCGAAGGGCTTCCAGATCATCGGCCATGGTCGAGACCTCCGACACAGCGCAAGAGAAGGTGAGATTTGATGGCGCTCTTATCGATTCGTTCCCATTGTTAAACGGATCGAATCTCCTTGGACAGAGTTGGTAGTTTCAGTTTTAACATATGAATTCGGGTACACTGCCTTACTTATCACTCAAGTAGGTTCACTATTCTTCCTTATAGCAGTAGAGCATTGGAAATAGAGCTGTTCATTATATCTCGTTCTGGTCATGGAGCTCTGTTTGACAGAGTTGGTAACCTAGTAGTAACAAAGGTCATCAGGATTTGCTCTAATAATTATAAGCTAAATTTTGAGATGGCCTAAACTGCAACACGCAGATCGAGAGAATAAATTAACTGGCGTAATGTATTCCACCTGAAGAGAAATTTTTATTTTAGCACACGCCGAACATTCAAGAAAAGCAAAATGCGCGATTGAAAAAAAAAAGGATGTTCAGGAAAGTTTGCTTTCAGTTAACATAAATTATGTTACTTGAAAAAATAAATAATTTAAAAAATGTTAGCCTTTGATTGCATTCCTGTATTAATTTTCATGAAATGATTTTCTTTAGCTGGTGTCTTATTGCTACAATAGAACCTGTTTGCATCAATATGCAATTGTATGCCATCCCTAGTTCTACCTTTCTAGTTAGAACGCAATCTGACATAAATTCTATCTATGATGTAGTGGCATTTTGAATTTCATGTTCATGTTACTTATTAATCACTAGTAATGTCCTTACATCATGATGTACACTGAGAGCTATCTTTTCTTTTCCTTTTTGTTTTTTCTTTCAAAATCATAATAGTAGACCACATTCTTTTTTCTGTCATATAGTTTCACATATATTGCTTACTATCTCTTAAGAAGAAAGATAGTGCAACTAACAGTTTTGAGCTAAGTAAATAAACAAATATCTAATTGGGTAGTGCTTGTTTTGATAATCCCCAGGTAGTCACTTCATATTCATTGTCGCGTGTACCACTTATGCAGTTGAAGTTACCACTGATTTTTTATAATCTCTTATGGTTATCATGGGAATCATTATTATATCCTTCAGCCTTTTTTGTTGCTCATGGTTAGTTAGAACAAGTGGGATTAGGCTTGGTTGTTGTTATGGCTAGTTAGGACAGCATTTTCAATGTGAAAAATACAATGCAGATAACCTACATTCCTAATTTTTTAGCATTATATGTGTGCCTTCATCTTTTGTCAATAAATTGCCATAATTATGATTAGGGTTTTAAGACACCCAAACTAAACCATATTTCTCCATTCCTAATGTGAAAAATACAATACAGATAACCTACATTCCAAATTTTTAGCATTATATGTGTGTCTATGCCTTCATCTTTTGTCAATAAATTGCCATAATTATGATTAGGGTTTTCAGACACCCAAACTAAACCATATTTCTCCATTCCTAATGTGAAAAATACAATACAAATAACCTACATTCCTAATTTTTTAGCATTATATGTGTGCCTATGCCTTCATCTTTTTGTCAATAAATTGATTACAATTAGGATTTTTTTACACCCAAACTAAATCATATTTCTCCCCATTCATATGGTATCTTTATGCGGACTCCACGAACTTGGGCTTCATGATGAGTGTTCCTTGACTTTTTGAATTTTGAAATCTTTATTTTAATATTATCTCTTTTGCATATTCTTTTCAGATTACATGAGGAAGCATTTCATCCTTTATCTGGATGAATCTATCTTTTTCTTTTTCTTTTTTCATTTTCACACATTCAAGTGGTCTGCTTTACTTAGCTGATGATATTTCCAAATTTTATTGTGAACTACTATTTATGAAAGGGATACATCTTACAAGACATAATCTGAATGACACAGGAAAAGACAGTAAGAAAGAAAGGACATCAGTTAGTCTATCTTAAATTTTTATACTACAATGTCATTTCAAACTTGGTATATTTTGCAGTGCCTTAATTAGGACGTGTTGACTTTGCAGTGACATGTAAGCATTGCCTCATATTATTTATGATTGGAACCAAACCCTGAAACATATTTTTATGAATTCAGTTTTGCCATATGATCATTTACATTTTGGTGATGTCTATCAATTGCCTTCGTTAGTATGATTGGGACTAGACTGTGTAACGAACTTCATATTACACATGTGAGATTTAGTGATTCGTTTCAAGTCTATATATCTTTGTTAGGCAACATTTCCACAATGATGGATTGATGGTTAACAAATGGTTGTTAGTTGGAGGCATTAAAAATCTATTTTGTGCTATCTTACTGACAAAATATGAAGGTTTTGGTCTGTTCTGATAAGAAAAACATCTGTTGTTTTTTCAAGTTTCTAGATTGTCACAAATTCTGATAAATACTGAGATCCATATGTTCTTCACTGTAACTTCTCATGATTCTAGTAGCAATGGAGATTCCAATCTCAATGTACTTATGGCCACCATACTATAAGGTAGGATTCCAGAATTTCCTTTAATATCACATTTTATTAAATTGAAATTTTCCTTAACTCACAGAATAATTCATTTCCCTCGTTTTACTGATCACTAACTTCAATTGAAAGTGTTACATTTTCTAAATATCACCTTAAATGGAAGTTAGACCCACTGGAACATATATAGGCTTGATAATGGACTTTGGCATTTCCAGCGACATAAATATTGTTCTAATTTTCTTTATGATGAATTTACTATTTAGAACTGTTTGGTAGAAATTTATTTTTTGAAGGAGATCTAGTTGGTTTGTTCCTGTGATACAATTAACACTCAAGCTCACTTTCATCATGGTTAACAATATAGAAGTGTGATATTGTTATGAAGTAGCCATTATTCTTTGTCAAGCCTATCATTCTTTTTTAGTCGAAACTGCAATTTTATGCTTCTTTAATCTTTTATATCACTGTTAACTATTCTACTTCTTAAGGATGAGAAGGTGGGTTCAGATCTTAAAGTGATTCTAAAGAGATTCTGGAAGATTGCTGCACCATACTGGTCGTCTGAGGACAAAGTCCAGGCTAGGCTTAGGCTGGCTGCTTTATTTGCCCTAACTTTGGGAACAACTGGGATTAGTGTTGGATTCAACTTTCTTGGACGTGATTTCTACAATGCACTTGCTAGTGAGTTTTTTTTTTAATATTTATTTTTTATTTTGATTTATTTATAATCTATTTTACATTATTTTCACAATGAAGGAATAAGTTTCTCTTCATAATAACTGCAGTTATTTTGTCATTTCTTATCTAGGTAAGGATCAAGAACAATTCACCAAGCAGCTTATCTACTATTTGGGAGGTTTTGCTGGAGGTATTCCGGTGAGCATATTGCTGGCTTTTGTTTAGGTATTGCTCTGCAAGCCATAGTGACATTGCAACATCACTATGTTTTAAACCCAAAGATGTTTTTTTTATTAGGTTCTTGATTGCGTTAAGAAATAAATGTGAAACTTAATTGTTATTACCTGCAATCTTTATCTAAAATCATCTTATATATACTAAATATTTACCCCTAGTGATGCGTGAGAAGTGTATAGCTACCAGTATTCATAAAATAGTACCCAATAAAAAATGTAAACACTTGATTAACTTTGACAATGAACAAGAAATGTATATTGTCTAAAATATAGAGGTTAAGATTTTTTTTCTTTCCAAAATATATTAGAATATTGTAGGCTTCCATTGTTATAAAAGCATATATATATAGTTAATAAAATTGTTTAGGCCTAAACTATATGATGAGATAGTGTTTTACCTACAAATGGTAATAAAATGGGTCAAAGTTTTTGACTCCTCGTTCTTATCCCACGTAGGAAATTGGGTAGGGTGGGATACAAAAGGAATTCTTTTATCCCATCACCGCGTTACACCACTTCTTATGTTTGGAATAGAGAACAAAAATATAAAATAAAATATACATAAAAATCTATAATAAATATCATGGTTTTAAATCTTGACTTGTGTCGAGCGATACGAGCGAAATTTACTGTTCTGCCTACTGCTCGGTACTGGTATGGGCAGTACTGGCGACCGCGGTGGTCTTTGTGGAAGCCGAGCTACGGAGAACTATGAAATTTTAATTAAAAGTTAGGTTAATAATTTAAATCAACCTCCTAGCTATATATTAGATAAAATAAATAAAATCAATCAAAATTTAATAAAATTATCCCATTAACCTAAAAATATTCCATAAATTTATTTTATTTATCTATATATTGTGAATAATAATTTTTATTATTAAATTTTATTTTTTTAATCCTATACAATCAAAATTAATTAAATTAATTTTACTATTATAATTAATTTTTGATATATATATATTTTTTTAATTTTAAATTTTTAAATATTTAAGTTAAAAATTTTATTTTTAATTTATGTATTTTATATTTAAAAATTATCGAAACTGATCGGCATGACACGATAGGTCATCTCGAAGGTTTTTGCTCACTCTAAGATTGACTTGTGGACTTCTTGATTGCGAAGACTTTTCTTTACTCTAAGGTTGGTGCTGGGAATCCTTGATCGTAAAGAACCTATCTCTGGTTCTCAACCAAAACATTTTAGTGTTGTTTGTAAGAACATCTGAGCTAAGGCGTCGAGATAGATTATGCAACGCATCAAGATGGTTCTGGGCGTCATTCCCCTACTCTAGAAGAATTCACGCCGATGATAAGCATAGTGATTTCTCCAAGTGTTCAGGTGGAAACTTGGGCTCTCCACGGGAAGTCTAATGGAAAGGGGCAGTGTGTCACTACAGGCGAAGTGCACCGGCAGGCTTCGCACATCGTACGCCCCCTTGATGTTGGAGTACGCCATGCCAAAGACGTACACCGCTGAGCTCTGGTTCGCGCATACTCTCTTGTTGGAGCAATAGTATTGGTTGATGATGATGCAGTTCCTCACGTTCTCCACGTACGCCGTGTCAAAGCTAATCCCTGACACTGCCCCATTCCCCCATGCCACATTTTGATTGGCACCCCGTTGTTCGAGTTCTAGATCACTGTATCTCTCATTGTCGTGTTCGAGACGCACGCCTTAAAAGTTTTAATACCTGATGTTATGCTTGGAGCTATAGGGTGGCGTTCTGGATGTCCACATCGGTGCAGTCGATGTCGATTGAGATGCAATCACTCGCCCGAGCACCATTCTTCCGAGCACCACAGTCGTTCGCCTGAGCAGAGTGTCGCACTCACCCGAGCATGCTCTCGTCCGAGCAAAGGAAGGCTCCACTTGCCCGAGCACCATTCTCCTAAGCACCACAATCGCTTACCCGAGCACCGTTCTCCCGAGCATTGTAGCTGTTTGCCCGAGCACACAGTCGCCCGAGCACTCGGTCGCTCGAGCATGCTCTTGCTCGAGCACTCAGTCACCCGAGCAC
>JBAMHZ010431956.1:0-10750 GCA_037177395.1 Alpinia galanga | reverse complement strand
ATATGAAGGGATGAAGCGGAAAATGAAGCCCACCTTCTAGTTAACCAAGGAGAAAGGTGACCAAATGGTTCAGAGGGAGATGAGGCTGCTCGATGTTAGTAGTAGGCATGAGGAGATACTCAGAGGAGATGAAAAACTTGGATCTAAGGGAGATGGATGTATTATGGACTAGTCGGATAGTATTGGTTTCGAACCAGGGTTGAAAGCCCATTTGGGTGGACTCAGAACGTTGTTGTTCAACCAAGGCTAACTCTTTACAAGACATATTGACACTATTTGACTAAAGCACAAAATGAAGAGAAGAAACTTATGTAAGAGCTTGGAGAGATGAACAAGCAAGATGCTACAATTGAAGGTAAAAGTAAAGCATTCAATTTTTACTGCAGTACATCCCCTTTTATAGCTAGGTAAAGGTAAAACTTTGTGTTAAACAAATTGTGTCATGAAGCAAATGGTCGAGATCATGCTCACTTTTTTCAATTGCCATTCAATGACAGATGTGATAGTCGATCGAGGAATAGTAGAGGAACATGTGTACTGTAGTGATCAAAAGGAAAACAAAGTGAGAATATGAATGGTGGATATGAGGGCAGGTTGTGTCATATAGCATTTTCACACTCAACACTTGCTAATGTTAGTCGGGTGGTGAAGATTACTCACGGTTGCAATATCAATGGGCGATGATAGTTACCCACTTTCACAATGAGAATTTATCAAGTTTGTTTGGAATGATTAATAGGGGTTAAAATGGATTGGAAGTTGATTTTGGAGCATCTTATGTGGAGCTTAGTGAGGGGACGAAATCCTAAGCGGGAGTCCGCCAATTGGGATAATATCTTCTCTACTCACCCCAAAAATTATTATTCAGTTTTTTTAGCCAAGAATGATTTTACTATTCTGCAGGAGCAATGCGATATATCACACCCATTTGGGTTATCTTGGGAGTGCACCATATCATCCTCGTTCTAGATGGATTTCTTGAGAACATCTTTGTTGGGAATATCCCCATTCTGTGTGATTTTCTTATGAACATCCCCTTACTATATGATTTTCTTTAAAAAAAATTTATTGGAAACATCCCCATTCTATATGATTTCTTGAGAATATTCCCATTGAAAACATCACCATTCTATCTGGTTTTCTTAGGAACATCCGCATTGAAAATATCACCGTTTTATATGATTTTCTTAGAAACATTCCCGTTCTGTCTAGTTTTCTTAGGAATATTTCTGTTATATATGGTTATCATGAGCCCATTCTTATTATTCCCCCGGCCTCAGTTGGATTAACCTTCTCTCCCCGATCAGCGTAAGATAAAACTTCTTATCATTTTCATGACCTCTATGGGATCAATCTCTTCTCCCTAATCGAATATTCATTATCAAGGAACATGTCCCCCACTGGCTAACTCCAGAATTGGACTTCATTCAACTTTGCTCCTCTACCTGTGATGCACCCAAGATTGCTCTCATTTAGGTAGCATCTTTTCGGCTCTGCCTAGACTGGTTCCGTCTTCAGTTTCAACCTCTGACAATTCCTACTAAGGCAGCTGCTAAGCGTAAAAATTTATTTAAGTACATAATATATGAATTAACTATTAATACGAAATGGTTGGGTGTTTAATGTAGATTTAATAATCACCTGGGCACAACAATTCCTCTCTGTCACCATAGCTAACTCATGGTAGACGTGACATTCCACATGGACCCTCATTCATCTGCATATATAAAGGTTAGCGACAGTGAGGGCAAGGGTATGATTTTCTTCGCATGTATGAGTCTTTCTTTTCTTTCATTCACTTGTCCTTTTGCTCACCTAACCACAAGCCTTTCTTTTCATCCCAAAACTGACTTAATCGTCAGGAGAGTTGCACCAGCCACACCCATGTCCATTGAGTGTTAACATATAAGATTATTTAGCTGTTCGAGCCGTATATTTAATTTCTTATTAACATCCAAGTTTGTCGAGCTGCTTGAGTGCTGAGCCATTAGGATTATAGGTTGAATCTCTATAAGAGGGAGAGGAAAGTGCTCGGGCATGAAGAAAGAACCATCAATGATCATCAAAGAAATTTTGGTATTGATTACTCCAAAATCTTTTTCACAATCATTTTGATCTCATTTTGGAAATAGATATAAAAAAAATTAAAAAAAAATACTAGCTATTATGACATCATTTTGACCTAGAATTAACTTAAATTGGCTCCTAAGAAGCTAAAGAATAATTATAAGTTTTTTTTTCTTTTTTATGCAACACTAATTTTCTTTTGACAAAATCTCTTCATGAGCCAATTTGACCCCATTTTGCCCTGGCCAAACTAGACCTCAAGGAGCCAATTCATAAATCGTATTTGATTATGATTTCTTTTGGTGTTATAGCTAAAGAGCTCCTTGTGCCCTCAAGTCTATAGTTAGTTGTCTATCCAATAATACAAATCATATTCTTCTTTACTATCCATGTGTCCTTTGCATATCACACTTAATTATGTCTAAGTCCGAGCACAAATCCTCCCACACATTTGCCTTTGGTTCAGTAATAAAATAACCGTTTAATGATGCTTCCATACCGAAGGTTTTTTAGGTGTGTCGATATTATATTTTTTTAGTTTTTTACTGTTCTTTGGAGAGGGTGATCAGACTCATTGTCACCCATAGACAATCATAATGATAAGCTGCAAAACATAGCTCTCATGTGAACCATGAGAGATGAGAAACTTATATTCTAAGAGAGAGTAGATCTTAATTTATGTGAAAATTTGATCATCAAGATGATCATAGTTGGAGTTCTATTCAACTAGTATACTAAGTCAATTCTGAAGTTGATTCTAGTTTGCTATTTAGTGACAAGTTGACTGGGCAATTGACTATTGAGTTTATCTAATTGATAATAAATTTCTATCATCCCTTGAAGAGAAAACCAAAAGCAATCATTAATCTAACAAGCTATAAGAGTTAGATGACCTAGGGTTTTATAGAAAATCAACTAATTAATAGTAAAAGACATTCAACTCAGGTAACTATTGGTAAATTACAAACTAAAGTGATAAAAAAAACAGTCGACTAATGGTGGATTCAACCTATTGATCAGCGAAAGAATAACAAAAAGTTAAGTGAAGCTAAAGAAGATCGAAAGCTATAAAATGAGAACTAAAATGAGCATTCAAATGTTAGCAAATTATTAATTATTTAAATCTTTCTCTTCTCTTTTACTCGTTAGTGTTATTTTTTTGCTTTCCCTTACTGTAGATCTTCATAAGAGAAGATTATTATAAGAGATTTTTTCACCTTTGAAAATATTTAAGAAAGAGAAAGCCAATAAGCCTTCTGAAGTGATTCACAAATCATAAACTATAGAACAGGAGTAAGGATTTGTTAAATTCTTTATATTTTAATTTTATAGCATGAAATTATTTGTATGACTGTGCTAAGGCATTAATCAGTAAGAATAGAAGTTTGTATTTGTCTGTCAATGGCTATTCAATCTCCCCTGGCTATTTTGTCAAGGAACTAACATGCATTGGAAGGCCATCTACTGGTATAAAGTGAGCCATACATCTTTATCTAACCTAGTAAGGGGAAAAATGAAACCCTTTGTTAAGTGATTCGCACAACTGAGCTATGGTGCAAGTTTGAAAAGATCTGACTCCACATTCTTTAGCCTCACGAATATCACACACAACTCATTGCAATTCTTTATCGAAAAAAGCGGTTTTAAAGATTGCCTCCCTTCTCCCTAACTCATCGACTTTAGATGTTTACAAATAGGCTTGCTGTAACTTTACCAAGTTGCTACTTGCAGTGTGCAGAGAAGCTGCACATTAATGGAGTGGACGATGAGGAGTCCACTCGCACCAAAACAGTGATCATACTATTTTGTCAGGTCTCATATCCACTTGGTTATTGAATTGGTTGGCAGGGTGATAAATGTCTGTGGATGGATCAGCCTGGTTTCAAACATTAAAAGCTTTTTTTTTTTCCTTTTCATCTTTTTTGCTGAATATGGCTGCAAGCTCCTTGAAGAACTGACCAGTGCCCACAGCCAGACTCGATAATGGAAGCCTACCTATTGACGATCTGCCTTGCTCAATATGCTTCTGAACGATGGCCAACGACTCTATCATTTAAGCGATCCTAACGCATGAAACCAACGTTTGGCCCTACAGAGCAGGCGAGTGTCTAGCTAGCTAAACGCTGCTGGTTGTGGGCACGGACACCTCACAAATGCAGTGGGTTCAAAGGCATTATGATTGCATTTGCATGCATGTATTTACCTGTGTTCATCGGCTGCTGCGGTTTTATTTTAAGCTTTGTTCATGCTTCTTGCTGCCGTCTACACTCGCCAGCAGTAAAAACAGAGTAGGATCGGAGAATGAAAGTGGACAGCGAGCCATTTGGCATGCCAAGCAAAAACAAATCGATATCTGAGACACATTTTCGTTGTTTACATTGAAGCAGCAACAAAAAGCAATTAACATGTCGTAGTTAATCAGTCAACAACAGCTTTGAGTTCGAGATGTAAAGTAAATAATTATACAAGAAACTGCAGCTCAGGAGGGACAAAGCGAGGAGGTGGGCAGGAGGAGGGAGAGAAAGGAGCTCACAGGACAAAGAGGGGGACAACGGAAGTGAGCAGTGGATTGAGCCTTCCACGGCCAAGAAAAGGTCTTACAAGGTCAAGAACAACGGAGCCATTGATGACCACGAACAAACACGGAGGACCAAGAGGTGTACGAAAAGCTCAGCTAGGATAGCACCGACTGAAAACTAATAGGAAACACTTAGGCCTAACGAAGGAGAAGAACAAGCGTGAGAGTGCAAGAGAAGCATCCTTTGCCAGTGACTCCAGCTTCTCGCCATGGCGCAGATAGATACACGCCACCTGAAACAAGAAGAAGTTATTATAAAGTTGAGATGAGAACAAATTTGACTCTTACTGATAGATGGCTAAGGAGCAGATTGAACTCTGCGTTTCCTTCCATGCTCCAACTCGAGACCCGAATTACAAGAAGGCCAAGAACAAACGAAGCAAAAAGAAACCAGATAAATTAATGCAGATGGGGACAAAAAAAAAAGAAAACAGAAACTTTAAACTGGCAAGATGTGAGCTACAAACCTCGATCAGCTAAGCGATGGAACATTAATTTGGTGGTGTGGTACGAATTATTTAAGCGTTGCTTGAGAAAGAAAAGTGAGAAGGAGATGAGGTACGGACACGTGAAGGTGGATTTCTTGTGTTAAAAGGAGGTAGCTCCAAGATTTATTCGGACGGTCAATATAGTTATGTTAAATTTTGAAAGGATAAAAGGTCAATTTTTAAGTTTCATCGTCAGACTACCGATGATTCCGTATTTTTGTACTGACCGTCTTGAATTCCTGATTTATTTTTCTCCATACGTAGGAGCAGTGATGAAGAATTACTAATGTGATGATTCCACATCTTATGTTAAAAGGAGAAGATGAAGGACACAAATTGGAGAGAAAGAGCAAGATGATATTGTATGTGGTAATATTTACACTAGAATATAGGAAAATTTTTATTCACTTAAAAATTAATTAATAATAAAGAAAAGAACAATAAAGTAACCTTATATGCCGCTTGACAGCTAAAAATATTATTTTGTTCGTTGACTAGGTCATTTAATTAGCTATATAATTTCGAAATTTCTAATCATATTAATATTAAAAAATTTCACAACTAACTAATATTATTTATTTATCTATTTATTTTCATGGAATGCGCCTGAAATTTCATTCGATATACACTCCTATTTGGGCTAAGCCGTAGCAAATGCCCATTTCAGTCGGCCCAACTAGTAGCCCAATAGAACAAATCTAGATAAAACAAATGACCGTTTATTCTTGCAATTCATGGCAACGGCAAGCCTCTCCGAAGCCACCACCCTCATCAAGCATCTCTGCCGTCGATGCTCCTTCGCGTTGGCCCGCCGTGTGTTCGAGGAGATGCCTGAAAGAGACGTCGTCGCATGGACCTCCATGATCTCCGGCTACGCTTCCAACGGACTCCCTCACGACGCTTTCTCCACCTTCTGCCACATGATAGCTTCCGGCGTTCGCCCCAACCGCTACACGATATCCAGCGTGCTGACGGCGTGCCGGGGGCTCCAGTCGTCGTCTTCCGGCCCGGCCGTGCATGGGATCGCCGTGCGACGCGGCATCAGCGACGGGTCGTACGTGGAGAACGCGCTCCTTGACCTGTACGCGTCTTGCGGCTACATCGCTGGTGCCGAGTTGGTGTTCGAAGAAATGACCGACCGGACGGTAGTCTCTTGGACAAGCATGATCACTTGCTACGCCCGCTTAGGCAATGCACGCAATGGAATCCTTTTGTTTAAACAAATGATTCATGTCTGTCAATCTCTCTTTTCACGTAAGGAGTTAGTCTAACTGAGACGTTGACATGATCTAATTCCCGTTGCTTCCTTTCTTAATTCAGGAAATCCCCGAGTTGAATGCGTTTCCTTTCTCGATCACAATCCACGCGAGCTGTTCAATTGGTTGTATAAAACTTGGTCGTCAACTCCATGCATTAGCAGCGAAAGCAGGGCACGATTCAAGTCTTCCGGTTGCTAATTCCTTGCTTGACATGTATTCTAGGTGCTTGATCATATCAGAAGCATGTCAGTTCTTTCACGAAATGCCCCAGAAGGACCTAATTAGTTGGAACGCCATGATCGCAAGTCTTGAGCGATCTAACTCCCATGAAGCTTTGCTTCTATTTCTTGAGATGGGATCACAAGATCTGCAACCGAATAACTTTACTTTTTGTAGTGTTATGGCAGCTTGTGCTAACCTGGCAATTCTGAGGACCGGGCAACAGGTTCATGCATGCATAATTCGAAGAGGCTACCCAGAGAAACGTCAAATAGCTAATGCGGTAATAGATATGTATGCAAAATGTGGAATTGTAGCTGATTCTAGGAAGGTTTTCGACGAACTGACTACCAAGGATTTGGTAACATGGACATCATTGTTGATTGGATATGGGATGAATAGCTGTGGAAATGAGGCTATCAAACTCTTCGATGAGATGACTAGCTCAGGCTTTCAACCTGATTATGTTTTGTTCTTGGGCATCATTACGGCATGCAGTCATGCTGGGTTAGTAGATCATGGTTTGAGGTACTTCAGTTTGATGAGCTCCGATTATAATGTTCCACCTACAAAGGAAGTCTATGGTTGTGTTGTTGATCTGCTAAGTCGAGCTGGAAGACTAACAGAAGCCCATGAGATGATAAAAACAATGCCTTTTGAACCCGATGAAAAAGTTTGGGGAGCTCTTCTTGGGGCATGCAAGATGCATAAGAATGCCGAATTAGGAAGATTAGCTGCTCAGAAAATCTTGGAGATGAAGCCAAATGATACAAAGACTTACATCTCATTATCCAGTATACATGCAGCTGGCAATGCATGGGAAGATTTTGCAGAGGCCAGGAGATCCTTGAGAGAGAAAGGAAACAAGAAAGAGGTAGGAATTAGTTCGATTGAGGTCGGTAATGAAGTATTTAGCTTTGTTGCTTGTGATAGAAGCAATCCCTATGTTATTTTTGTCTTCGAGGTACTAGAAGATCTGGCTCAGCATATGAACCAAGATAAATTTGAATTAGATTTGATGCTCCATTATTTCACAGACATAAGATGATTCATTAGGTTTCTGATCATCCTATGCAAAGTTTCATGAATCAAGTTATATAGAGAAGTTCAGAATGAAGGTAGTATTGATATTCTTCAACATCATATCTCTCAAATATTTATAGAAATGGAAGATCATGTACTTGTCTCGGGTACATTCTTTTTTTCAACACCAGTTCAGAATCTTATTCACTAGAAAAATAAATAATGGAATGCCAGTCTTGGTTTCTCAATGATTATGCTTTTGCAAATGACTTGAGCTATTGTTAAACTCTAAAATGTTGCTGGAGATTGATCAAACTTTTCCTTTGTTGCAATACCCTGTAAGTCAATTGGTTACAGAGCTATAACCAGTTGTCTTTGAGGTCCGTGTCTTTCATTATTTATTTAGCTTGACAACATTCCAGCATTTCGCAGTAGCATATGCGTGGGAGTAGAAGCTTCCACATGAATCCCAAGGAGCAATACTGACAATTTATGGTGCCACAAGCAAAATCAGATGCCCACAGCCATGCATCCTTAATCCATCAAACAATACATCCAGTAACGATATTTCAGATCACTTAATCTTTTCAGCTCACAGGTAGAGGTCCTAAAAGTGTCAATAAAGCTTTATATTTGGTGAAATACCATAAATATAGCAAATGCATCAGGCTATGCAAATGACAGAATAAAAGTCCGATAATGAGGTCTAATGGGCGTCTCAAGGTTGAAAGGATCTTGAGCCATCCCATCAGTGCTAAAACAATGCATAGCCAAATTTTGATTGTTGAATGGGCTAAGAGTTGTGCGTGTCTCAAGTTGAAGAGGAAGGAACGGTTTAGGTTTGAGGACGGCATTGCTGAACTTGAAACTAATGAATGTTTTATGGGTTTGATTACTTTGATTAAAGTGTATGATGCTGGCTTGACAAAGAGGCTGGGACTGGTTCTTCTACTTGGCTACGTTCATATCTCGAACCTGTCTCACTGAGAATGACACGGAGGGCTTTTATTATGCAATATGTCTCTATCTCTCATATTTTATGGATAAGGTAGCCAAGAAATTTGTGCCTCAGCCTCTTATAGGTTCATGGATAAGATAGGCAAGTGATTAGCATAATAGCTACTTTTGAAGAGACAAGGATGCAAACTTTTATGGGGTTGACCTACTCTTCATCTTTTCAATGTAATTTCATCCACTGTTGCAGGCCTCACTGCTTGCCACAGAAGGCATCTTGCAGCCTTGATAAGTCGAGCAAGAAAGGGTTTAAAGGTTCTTGGCCTTTTGTTTCCCTTTCACTCTTTGGGACTGGCTCTGTATTGGGTACTCTTCTCGATGGAATTCACTCTAGCGTAAATCTCCAGGTGTACCATAATGGAGCAATTGATGTTGGCCCTGTGCATACTAACATATGGGTACATATTTTCTTCCACCGGGTGAATCTTATTCTGATGAATTTTTCGGTGCGCTGAACGTGTTTGCTGAAATGTTTATGTGAGTAGGTACCTCCCATGCTTGGGTATTCTACTGCGCTGTTGGGTTACTTCAACTAGTTTTGGATGAAAAAATGCCCTCAAGATCGAAAGATCGAGCAGGGAGTTTGGAGAAGACTGCAATTTCACTGGTGTATACCATCTGAATATAGTATGCAGCTAATTTTAACATCTGCACACAAGCTCATTCAAATTTCTCGTCAGAACACTTGCAACTTTCATTGAATTGAGTGCTGAAATGTTCAAAGTTGGAGTTCTGGACAATGTCGAAGCCGGCGTTTTGTTCGTGTTGGCAGAGTTCATATGGTTCTTCCTGGATCGCACCTGGCTTGGATTTGCCTTGGCTTGCTTTGTAGGCGCTGCATGCCCCTTGGCTGAGATTCCACTGATCAAGTAAGCACATTGATCAACCAAAGTCTTGTTTTTCGCCTTTTTTGGATTAGAACTTACTGATCTTTGGAAGTTCTTCAACTTCCAGAGTGTTTCACTTGTGGGATTATCCCAACTCTGATATCCAAATCTTTGGTGAGGTGAGAACTGAGAACCCCTCAAAATTAAGTTATTATTGCAATAGTGACTACAAATTAACGATGTACTCCATTTTCAGGGATTAATTAGCTGGACGACGACCTGCTATTTTGTTTACACACCATTCTTGATAAACTTGGCACGGTGGCTCAAATCTGTAAGAGCTGATGGCGACGACAGTGATCCAGTGGTTCGATAAATTTGATTAAAAAAATTTAAGTGCTTCTTTTGTCAGATTATTGATACTGCTAAGCAATAAATGAGGATGAAACTACATTTACTTTTCTGGATCTTGCCTATTGGATCGATTTATATGTTGGGAAAATTCCTAAGATTTCCCAGTTGAAGTTTGGAAATTGTTAAATATTTATCTGCAATTTACTCTAAAAATGTCGATTGGTTGTGCTCCAGTTAGACATGGAATGACTGCTCAAAATGAGTTGTACTTGTGACAGTGCCTGGCGTATACTTGGGCCCATTGAATCTGGACATGCTTAACGGGTCAAATCGATCTGGAATTGACCTGTTAAATTTGGAACCGAAACCGGTTCATTCTAATCGGTTCTAGAACTGCCCGAAACTTATTAAATAATGGGTTGGGGCAATTTTTTATTGAATGAATCAGAACTGGTTGGTTCCGTTCCGATTCACATAACAATTTCACTCTTGTAATTTTAAATTTCTCTACACTCAATCTATTATTTGCTATTATTTCAATTTTTAATGGTATCGTTTTCAAATTATAATGTCAGTAGTTCTAATGAAGGTGCGGGATGGAGTATGCCTTTAGGGATTTTAGAATTTGGTGAAGAATTTAATTACATTCATGACTTTGACAAAGTTGAATATGGCCACGAGGAAGAAGAGGCTATGAAACTCCCTATTAAAATTGGTGCACACTTTCAATCCGCATCGTCCGTCGGACCAAGCAATACGATGACAAGCATGATGACTGGTCGAGCAAAGTGAAGCAAAGTTTGGAATCACTTCAAATAATAACAACAAGTATAACGCCCGTAAATCTTTGAAATGCTTTAAGATTAAGTATGATAATTTTAGGGCTTAATTTAATTGTCTAATTAGGTCTTTAGTGAGTTT
>JBAMHZ010431928.1:0-10753 GCA_037177395.1 Alpinia galanga | reverse complement strand
GCCCTCCTGCTGCGCTAGCCCTTGGTTGGGCACAAAGTGCTCCTCGTGATTTACCTCCTTCGTGTTGGCTGTGGGACAGGTTAGCGGGGGCGTTGAATGCGAGCGAATCGCCTTTTGCATAATATGTGGAGCTATTATTTATTTATTTATTTATAATAGTATTAGAGATGTGGATATCAATTTAATTAATAAATTTACATTTATTGTAAAAAAAATAGATGAATACTTTAAATAAAAAAAGAATTGAAATAAAATTTATTGATTTATTTATTTTGTACGGGCAGCGTTGACCAACTTGACCGTGCAAACCCGCCTATGCATGCCAGAGATCGTTGACCTTGATCGTCTCCACTGTTGATCCTCAACCCCACGTTCAATTCCAGACTCCCTCTCTATTCGTCTCCTTCCCATTCACCGTCACATTTCACACGACTTCATCTTCGCAACCACCTTTCTGATCCATCTTAAGTTCCATCGTCTTCCTGAATCTTTTTGGAGCTCGAGTCAAATCGGGAAAAAATAAAATAAATAAAAGCTATTTATTTGAATCTGCTTTCGCATATTCAACATAATCACAATAATTTTTTCTAGATTATCCTAACTCATATTATACATCAGAAATTGAATGCTCAATCTGAGAATAAATCAAAATCTGCGAGAATTTACGTGATGAAAATGCTTGAGATCGATGGAACTCAAGCCGAAACACGGCGACTACTGACTGCATTATTCTCAATCATGGGAGTAGGCATATAGATCGGATCTCTCCCAGTGCAGATGAATTCACTAGAATTGCGATTTGTCCAAAGAACTGAAGTAGGGATGATCCATTGCTTCTAGAGCTGAGATTCTTTTAGCTGGG
Source organism: Alpinia galanga (assembly GCA_037177395.1). Lineage (NCBI taxonomy): Eukaryota > Viridiplantae > Streptophyta > Magnoliopsida > Zingiberales > Zingiberaceae > Alpinia > Alpinia galanga. The sequence goes on along the minus strand of JBAMHZ010431928.1, from coordinate 9,891 downwards.
TCAAATTCCAGCATCTTCTGTAGAATTTACAGTCGGAAAACAAAAGATTCAATAAAAACAAACTGAATACGATGAAGTATATCATCAGATTAACCAGAATCAACTCAGAGAAGAAGAAGAATGCATTGCCAGTTACCGACAAAAGGTCGATCCCTTCGGGTTCCAGCGATGGAACTACTAGAGCCAAGTCACGAGGTCTCCACTGTGGATATTCGTGCCAATCCCGGAGTGAGCTAACTCCAGGCCATTTCTCCTCGGTTGGAGTCCCTAACAGCCTTCAGAAATAACGGTATGCCAACTAAAAAGTGTTAGACGAACATAGAGGAATTGTTTTATTGAATGAGATCGAAAAACCTTCATTCGCAGATGACTTGAGAAACATGTTTAAAATTCCTTTTTTTGAGAGCACAATGTTTTTCTTTAGCAAAAAACATATAGTAAAATGTGATTTAATATTTAACTTTCAATTTCTAGAGCTCACATTTGGCACTTGCCTAACCACCTCTGATTTATTATTATTATTATTTTTTCATCAGGGGGCAGTATATTTAGTCAGGGGTTTGATATAGTATCAAAATTATCTTTTGCATGAGAAATGTTCATTGAACACAGTAGGCTTAACAAGGATGTCATGAGTATAAAAACAAACCTGAATATGCAAAGCAATTGATGTAGTTCTGACTGACCAGTAAAAAGTGACTTGCTCCGCGCCATTTCAGCTAATTCAATAAAATAGATAACAGATTAATATTTAATCAAATTGCATACCTACGTGTTACTGTCATATTCAGCTGTAATTGGTTAAAAAGCATGGCAACTAAGAGTAAAACCATACTATTTTGTATCATAAATGTCAATGTAAGTTGAGCAAAAACAAAACAAAAACAAAAAAAGAAGAAAAGGAATGACATGATTTTCTATCAGAAATAACAATAAATACAAGATGTGACATTTAAGATTCAATTGGTCAAATTTGGTCTTAGTTAAACTCGTATATTGCTCTGTATAGCTAAAGCTAACTAATCCTATAAAATCAGAAGAAAAAATAAACCAAAATCAAATTTCTTTCTTCCCCCTTTCAAAGAAGGTAGTTATCCTACAAACAATAATGAACGCGCGCTTGAAAATATATTGGTACTGTTAGTAGTGAAAACTGCACCGAACTGGCAGAGAAAAAACTGGTGGACTTGGGTATTGATCCAGTCTGATTCTCCAAATGAATAACTTATGCCTTTGAACCAGTCAATTATATTTTTTTCATAGATTCTCATATTCTCATTTATCTGCTCTAATATTAGATAGGAAAGATGTCTTTTTACAATTTAGGCATAACAACAATTAATAATGTAAAAAAATAAAAATAAAATTCTAATTACTCACTAACTACCTTAGTTCTGTACTCTAATATTAAAGGTTGTCCAGTGCACGAAGCCCCATGAATGTGGAGTTCCGAAGAAGTGTCAAATCATATTGGATCTATTATATGTACATTTATTCTACATTGTAATAAGTTATTTTTCACAATTCGAATCCATGATTACCAGATCACGTGGTAATAACTTTATCATTGTAGTAGCAAGACTCCTCTTCTCTAATATTAAATGGGCAAAATTGTTTTTTAATAAACACATTATTTTAGATTCTATTAAATTAGATATTTTATATTGATTAATATATAAATATAGTTTTCACAACTTAAATTAAAAATTATTATGAGTTATGCAATTGGATGCTAACCGAGGCCAATTTGACTAGTTGGTTCACTAGTAAGCCATTGACATAGACTTTTCAATTTGATCAAATGGTTGTCCTTAATCCATAGCCACAATGTCTCTTAATGACACCATGATAGTGAACAAACCAAATTTTACAATTTTAATCTCTATCAATAGGCTCGAACGGCTATACCACATCAAAGATCTCCTTTTAACCATCATTGGAACCTCTTCATGATCCTTCTTCACATCCTCAATAACAAAAGTAACTTTTCTAAGACCTCCTATTCACAGCCATCTAGGTCGAGCTTTCGCTTCTGCATGCCATCTCCTTCTATAATGATTATTATTAGCTCCTAAATCTCATCCGGTGCTTTCAAATCACTCCCTGGTTAGTTTGCTCTCTAGAAGCCTAATCTACATTGTTCTACCAAACCATCATTGCAATCACATTGATTGATGACCTCCTCGAATCCATATCAGCTCCCTGTCATCGACTCCTCAAACACACATCGACGAGACTACTAAACCTCCTCATTTAATATATTAAACCTCACTACCCAAACCCACTTACTAATCCCTCATTGGCTCTAACTAAGACTTCCATCCCAATTAATTTTATAGAAGAGGTTGTCAGCCAAGTTCGTTATCACCTTCCTCTCCTGCATTATGCTTCTTCTATTGGGATTTATTTCGAGTCTTACATGTTAAATTTATAATACACAGAATTGCCAATACGGATAAACTTAATAAAGTGATCTAATTAATGTTTTAGTTATAGGTTGAATTAATGAATGTGGATTTTATGTGTAGAAATCCGATTAATATATTATTCTGTTATTATTAATTGGCCGATAATAAAAACAGATCTAAAGCTAGGCTAAATTAATGGATGTGGATTTTATGTGTAGAAATCCATTAATACCTATTCTATTATTATTGATGGGATTATAACAGAATAGGTCTAAAGCTATATATAGGACTGTGGTCCCTGTAGGGTTGAGGAAACGAAAATTTCTTTCCACCCCACCGGAGAGGAGATTATGGTAGTTATTGCCTTAACCCCTACAAAAGATCAAGTCCTGTTGCACTTTTGTTCCTTGATCTTCAAGTTGCTCTTGCAACATCAAAGCAATGGCAATAAACCTCGATTCGGGTCAGGATTCACAACTTATTTGCTTTTGTTTATTGTGTTTTTGCAAATTGCTATAAAATTCAATAATAAAATTCTGTGTTTGAATTGTTTGATTCTTTATGGACTAGTACATGGTAGCACAATTCATTTTAAATTTTCCAACATCTTCATTCTTCTCCTCTCAACCATAGCAGCCGCCACTCACAAAGTCCATTATTGGACTTCCACAACCCCATCATTCACATACAAGTCTATCCACACCAAGCCTCAATCCAAAGCCCTAATGACTCTAAACCAAACCATACCCCTTGATCAACATCACCATGTAACCCTTACTATAAAGCTATTGAATCGATGATACGTTAACTGTTACTCATAATATCCACCGACACCCTATATGCTTATTGCCCACTTGCATGATCTTTTTAATCTATTATAAAATTTATAGTTGAAAAGTATGATTCATGATTCAACATTCACTAACAAAATCCACTACAGATATTCAAAATTTAACATCCTTGATTTTGAGGTCTTTGATTTTGAATAATGACTTTACTTGCAGGTTCACAAATAATGTTGTCCATTTGTTTAAGCGGGTGTAACACAATATACTATCATGCAAAAATTGCATTAAATGAATAAATTTAACTTATAGTGAACAAAAAGATTGTCAAAGAAGTACAAATAAAAGGAGGTAATATATAAAGGAAGATGATTTAAGTGGCCCAAGAAGTGAGTGAAAGGCAGAAAGGGACGAAAGCAAATATGAGGTTAGTGAAGAAAATGTAATGTAGACAGGAAGAGGAGAAATGAAATCATTATTACCTCAAAATATTGTGTTTGTTAAAGGCACCAAGGAGAGATGTTGAAAGAACCACCAACCAACTAACTTTATTTATATCAGCATGAGGCAAAGATCAGTTATAAGGTGTTCTTACAAGTCAAATTGGACAAAGTAACTCGTATTCAAGGGAGTGACATTGGAACAGTTAAGTAATGCATCAAAAAGTAGTCCACCTATATACAACTTGCCAGTCTAGTTTGTTTATGCCTTTAGAAAATATGCAAAACTATAAAATTAACCCACTTTTAAATGGCCAGAACTAACATTTACTTGCATGCTTTCTTCGCATATTGTAATATGAAAAAATTAATGAACTTCTACATCAAACAAATAAAAAGACACAGTAAATCTTTGTAGCACTGTGAATAAGAGATATCCATGGAATAAAGTTAATAACAATGAGATACACAAATGGATGTTATCATATACCAAATATGCAGCCAACAGACCAAACGTCCACCCCAGTTGAGTAATGTGTTGCTCCCAACAAGATTTCTGGAGCCCTATAGGAAAGCGTTACAACCTACACGATGGAGCAATTACAGTTCACATGTCATCCAGTATGCTCACAAGAACCTCATATGCAAATGAAAATATGGCCAGAAAGAACTTTCAAGTGAAAACGTAGCATGTCCGTTAACTGTGAATTCAAAGGTTATTACTAGAAATGAAAATTGATGCTCATAAGAACCTCATGATTGTAAGATAAGATAGCCAGCAAACAAGTTTCAAGTAAAGAAGTAGCATCTCCATTGACTGTGAATTCAAAGGTTATTAGTAGGAATGAAAATTTATGCTCAAAAGAACCTCATGAGTATAAGAAAAGATAGTCAGAAAAAAAAAAGTTTCAAGTAATGAAGTAGCATGTCCATTGACTGTGAATTCAAAGCGTATTGAAAATTAATGCTCATAAGAACCTCATGAGTATAGCTCTTTAGAGGGATAGCGAAGGCTCTTCCCAGTCCAAGATCTGCAATCTTTAATATACCTTTCTCTTTGTCAACAAGCAGATTTTGAGGTTTGAGATCCCTGTTTCAAATCTGGTCACGCATATGAGCCATATCATTTTGCAGCCATAACGAGAAAATATAAGAAAAAATATAACCTGTGAAGCACACCATGGCTATGGCAATGTGCAACTCCTTTACACAATTGATACATAAATGACTGCAACAAGAAAGAGACAGTTCGTCAAAGAAGTTCAAAACGAAAGGAAAAAAAGAGGAGAATTTGTTGGACTAAACTGGAGTACCCGAATGATTGAAGAAGGAACAAGCCTGGGGATGGGTGCTATTCGGTAGGAATCGATGAACCTTTTGAGATCTAAATCCAAATACTCAAAAACCAGATAAAGAATCAGCTTTCCGTTCTTATTCACTTGCTCCACTTTGAGTAGCCTGTCCAACCAAAAAGCAACCCATAAAAGAACGGTCAACAGAAGAAAAAAACAAAGAGAAAAAACACCAATTCACTTCAAATATGATCTAAACCTAAACCCAATCACAAAACCAGAAGAAGAAAAAACAAACAAACAAGCAATGATCAATGACAGGGGAAACGAGGAGAGGGGGGTATACTGGACGATGTAAATGGAATGGGAGAGCAACTGGAGGAGCGAAATCTCTCGGAGAGTAGTGGGGTGGATGCCTTGCGTGTCCATATGAAGGCGCGACTTCTTGAGCGCAACGAGCTGCCCCGTCTTCTTGTCCTGCGCCTTGTACACCTTCCCGTACGTCCCCTCGCCGATCTTCTCCAGCTTCTCGTAATCATCCATCGCCACCGACGAGGTCTTCTCCTTCCTGATCCTCGATCTGGAGCAACAAGTTGCAGATCGCCACAGAAATGTCCACACAAGACACAACACAACCGTCGACGGGAGGGCGGAAGAGAGGGAGGGAACCGGAGGGTTCGTTTTCAAAAGATCGGATATCGAATATTTGGGCCGGGCTGCTGTTGTTGGGCTTTGTGGAAGCAAATGGGCCCAACCGTCTAGTTGTTTTAATATTATGGAACAGTGATTAACGATGTGTTTACTTAAAGAGAAAAAAAACCAATGTGGTGGAGAGATCACAGTTTGATCATTTACTGGTGCGTCCATCAAAGAAAAGATTGAAAATTTATCTTTCACAGATAGAATACTCGATTTAGTATTGAACGATTTATAGGGATAACGTGACTATAGGAATCGATCATCAACCTATTATTATTGTATTTTCAAATATATACGATGGACAAACTAGAGGGAGGATCATTGGATGAGTAAGTAAAGCTTAAATACTGAGATGAAAGAAAAAAAAAAAGTGAATTAAATAATTTAGTAAAAGGAAGGAAAGGAAATGGATCACGTTGTTTTGTCTTCAGTTTCCTTTGATAAATGGGGAATTGAAGGGAAAGATATTTCTTTCAAGTAAACAAGAGAAATTGATTATTTTGTTTCTTTACTTCTTTTGTTTTTGCTTTCTAATTTCCATCCAAATAAACACAATATTGGTATAAATAATTGGTTGTTTTATTTCAAAATTTCCAAGTAAAAAATGGCAATATCGAAAATCTAAAAGTGAATTTAGATAAAAATTTAAAAGACATTTATTATTGATACCGTGGTTATCTTTCGGTCCAAGGATTTTAGATGTCAGGGTCTAACCCATTTCAGAAGAAATAAAAGGGGCTTTAGGATTTATCCTTGAGGGGAGGGGGGTCTAGGGGGATGGCAGCTGCGCTCAACCCTTGGACAAGTGTGGTGGCGATGAATCCGGGGTTGATGGCGATGCCTGCATTTCTATTCGATTTCAACAATGCGACGGCCTCCGTAGATACTGTGTATATTCTCGTCTCATGCTACATTTACACCTCTCTTCTCATCGATCGGTACAATATCTGACGGCTCTTAAATCGCTACCTCGGCCTCCACTCGTTTCATTGAGGAACTAGCTCCTGGTGATGTGACCATCTCTCAACTTGACCATGAGTTCTAAATCCGTCTGCCCCATCCTATGGACGATGTTGGTACCATAGGGCTGGTGGTGTGGCAATGCAAGGGAATTTTTATCAGATTTATCACATTCAATTCAACTAGCCAACGAAGCTGCATGGATTTTAGCTTTCTTATTTTATTGCTTATCTAGAGACTTTAACCTTTGCAAATTTCCCAATTTGTTGATCGAGAATCGATGTACAAAGTAAGATCATTGTTCTATGCACTCTATTTCCTAGTGAGCTTCCCTATGTTTACGAGGAAGTATATTTTTTATGGGATGGAGCAAATTCTCTTTATGATTCTTGTATATTTTTGGCGGTTTAGGGGCTACACGAGATAGAATTCTTCTTTATTTTCTTTATCAATTTTTACTGCATTAAATATTTTTCCTTATCTACAATTACATACTGTTATTATATTTTATTCTATTCATCTCCCTATCTAACTTGAACATCGGAGGGCCGTAGCGGGGGATTCCGGCGGCGGTTGTTTGACGTGTGTTAATTTTAATAGGGAAAAATTACTGTTGCAGCCTGGAGAGAATCCATTCTCATATCATCCTGGAGGACAGATAAATCCCAAGTCATATTAGTTGGCACCGTCTGTGGGAACTCTGAACAAGGCGTCGAGACGCTATGTAAGGAGTTTCTTCAATGACCTTCTCATTAGAGGACTCATTGCATAATTAGCCGGCCACTTGGCCGCACAGCCTTGACCATTTTGCTGCTTAGCCTTGGCCATTCGGCCTCGGCTATTTAGTCACTCGATTGTTCGACCGCCCAACCATCCGACTCTTCAACCATCTGGCCACTTGGCCTCGGCTATCCAGCCATCAGGCTACTCACCCTCGGCTATTTGGTCGTTCGGCCCCTCAGCTGTTCGGCCACTGGCCATTCGGCCTCGGCTATCTAGCCCCTCGGCCATTCGGCCTCGGCCCTCTGGCCATTCGGCCTCGTCTATCTAGTTGCTTGGCCATTCGGCCTCGGCTGTGAAAGATAAAGTCTGACCACTCGGTTGTTCGGCCACTCGGTTGCTTGGCCGTTCAACCTCGTCTATCTAGTTGCTTGGCCATTCGGCCCTTCAGCCACTCGGTTGTTCGGCCATTCGACTCTTCGGTCATCTGACCACTCGGTCACATAGTTAGTCGACCACTCAATCGTCCGATCTCGGCCACTCGGCTGCACGACCTCAGTCACATGGTCACGGCCACTCAGCCACCTAGCTTTGGTCATTCGATCATTCAGCCTCAGTTATCCAGTCATTCGGCTGTTCAGCCATCCGGCCTCGGCCACATGGCCACACGACCTTGGTTACTCGATTACTCGACCACTTGATCTCGACCACCAGTTAGTATAAGTTTGAGGTCGACAACTGTAGATGATTCACCATAGCCTACTCATGGATAAGGTCTCGATCGCTCACTTTTTCATTTCGATCTGTGCATATATTTCCTTGCTAGGATTCTTAATACTCTTATTCATTTTGATTTGCTTATATATTGTCTTGCTAGCATTCTTAATACTTTTGTTCATTTTGATCTGTTTATATATTGTCTGGCTAGCACTCTTAATATTCTTACTTGTTCATTTCGATATGTTTATATATTGTCTTGATGCATTCTTAATATTATGACTTCTAAGCGTAAGCATGTTTCTTTGAGGTTCTCAGTTAAATACCTTCAAATTGGGTATGCAATAGGCTACCCCTATGCATCTTGTGCAGCACGATATCTCGATCTGACAGAAGAAAAGCGACCACAAATGAAATATATTCTTATTATTCGGCCGAGACAATTCGTAAGCCCTCGTGCCGACTTCTTTCTTATTCGGCCGAAACAATTCGTAAGCCATGGTGCCGACTTTCTTCCTAGTTGGTGGAACAGTTTGTAAGCCCCCGAGCCAGTTTTCTTTCTCTTTTGACTTGGTCAGCCGAGGTCGTTCGTAAGCTCTCATATCCGGCCGAAGTCCACATTTTCCCCTGCGGTGGTAGATGGGAGAAGTATGGTTTAAGGTAGAACACACGCTGGAAGATTACGGTAGAGTTTTTGGCCGGGGCAGTTCGTAAGCCCCCAAGCCTGTTTTCTCTTTTATTTGGCTCGGCCACCTGAGGCATTCCTCGGATCACAATCACAGTTTGACATTCCCCCTGTGGTAGTGGATGGGAGGAGTAGGGTTTAAGGTAGAACACACATTCGAAGATTTCGGCGGAGTTTTGGCCAGGACAGTTCGTAAGCCCCCAAATCGATTTTCTCTTTTATTTGGCTCGACCACCCGAGACATTCCTCGGATCACGGTCGTAGCCTGACATTTCCCCTGTGGTGGTGGATGGGAGGAGTAGGGTTTAAGGTAGAACACACACTAGAAGATTTCGGCAGAGTTTGGCCAGGGAAGTTCGTAAGTCCCCGAGCTGGTTTTCTCTCTTATTTGGCTAGGCTGCCCGAGGCATTCCTTGGATCACGGTCACAGTCTAACATTCCTCCTGTGGTGGTGGATGGGAGGAGTAGGGTTTAAGGTAGACTGCACTTTGAAAGATTATGGCAGAGTTTGGCTGGGGCAGTTCGTAAGCCCTTGAGCCGGTTTTTCTCTCTTATTCGGCTTGGCCGCCCGAGGCATTCCTTGGATCATGGTCGCAGTCTAACATTCCCCCTATGGTGGCAGATGGGAGGAGTAGGGTTTAAGGTAGAATCCACATTGGAAGACCATGGCAGAGTTTTAAGCAGGGGCCATTCGTAAGCCTCCGAGCCAGCTTTCTCTCTTGCATTCAGCTTGGCCGCCCAAGGCATTCCTCGGATACGGTAGAAGCTTGACATTCCCCCTGTGGTAGAGGATGGGAGGAATAGGGTTTATGGTAAAATGTGTTCTAGAAGGTTATGGTGAAGTTTATAACTGGGGTCATTAGTAAGTCCCCGAGCTAACTCCTTTTTCTCTCCTCTATTCGGTTCATATACTGCAAGTCACTCATAGACTCAATTGATATTTGATATGGTGTTGGATATGAAAAGTTGGTCAGAAATAGAATTCATTATCAGAAGAATAAGAGAACACTTCCTACATTCGATGTCGGCTTTTCATAGCCCTTTGCGATAGTTTATATTCTTATTCGACTCGACTATATGAGGCTGCTTACTCTCCTTTAAGTTTATCATTTCATTATACTCAGCCAAGGCAAATTATAATTCCTATTGCTAATTTTTCACATATCGGGCTGAGGTAAATCGTAA
>JBAMHZ010431910.1:0-10755 GCA_037177395.1 Alpinia galanga | reverse complement strand
ACATTACGATGTTAAAATCATACCAAACAAATGAATTTATGTTGTAATGTAATTCAGAATTACATTACAAGGCAGATTACAAGGTACCAAATGCAACCTTAGTTGTATGTAGGTAATATGAGTGATAATATTTAAAATAATTAAATTTTTAATTTTTAATTCCATTATTATTTTTTTTTGAAAGGGAGTCTTGGCGCAACTGTAAAGTTACGGTCTTGTGGCTTAGAAATTATAGGTTTGAGTCCTAAAAACATTCTCTTGCAAGACAGAATAAGGCTGGGTACAATAGACTCTTTCCTGGAATTCCACATGTGAGAGTTTTGTGCACCGAGCTACTCTTTTAGTGTTTTCTTTGATTGGCCATCCTTGAATATATCTTTATTGAAGGATATGACTGATGAGAAACTCTAAACAGATATAGTAGACATTTGAACTCATACTGAACCATGTTATCACAAAGTATCAGCAGGATGCAGGTGTTCAAAAATTGCCTGCATACAGAGAGGTAATCTATAAAGAGTTCAACTGAGGGCTGATTTTTTTGATATCTAGAAGTCTGATAACAAAATGGAAAGACTTAAAAAAATCTTTTACCAATGGTTTTATCATCAGCCATGTCAAAGACAAATAGTAGACTCTATAGTTCGAAGAGATGAATGATTTAAAGTTGAACACATAACAGAAAAAATTGCCTGTATATAGAGAGGTAATCTATAAAGAGTTCAACTGAGAGCCAATTTTTTGATATCTAGAAGTTTGATGACAAAATGGAAAGACTTAAAAAGGCTTTTACCAATGGGTTTATCATCAGCAATGTCAAAGACAAATAGTAGACTCTATAGTTGGACGAGCAGAATCTTTTAAAGTTGGACATGTAACAGGAAAAATTGCCTGTATATTAATAGAGAGGTAATCTATAAAGAGTTCAACTGAGGGCTGACCACAAATTTTAAATGATAACTAAAACTGTGATATCGAGATGGAAAGAGTTAAAAAAGCTTTTACCAATGGTTTTATCATTAGTCATGTTAATCCAAACTCTTCAACATTGCCTATATTGGTATATCACTAGTAATATTCGGATTTCTTAGTTAATTATGTTTACTTTAGTTTTAATTTCTTCTCTCTACTCTTCACACCTCCAAATCAATTTAAATTGTTAACTATAGAATATATTGGACCTCTACCAAGGTTTGTATAGGAACTTATAATCACAGGAGAGGGAAAGGGGAGTAAAAGAAACAACTAGAGGCGAACCGAAGAGAAATGGATATCCAAATTGCCATGCAAAAATGTGAAGAAAAATTGAAAGATAGTCCATCCTTATAATTGGCTTCACAAATAATGGAAACCAAATCCACCATCCTCTTCATTCCTTCCCAAATTTCTCAATCCAGAAAAGCACTAAGATAATTGTTTTACAAAGAACTGGAGAAGGGTTAAGTAGGAGAAGCACAAGCTTTAATATTAATAGATATCACTAAAGCCTATATAACACCTAATAAGGATCATCAAATAAGCATGGGCAAGTGTTTTATGCTCTTTTTTATTTATTTTTATTTTTTTACTTTGGCCTACTAAAGGGGAGTCTTAACGCAATGGTAAAATTGTTGTCGTATGACCTAGAGATCTTGAGTTCAAATTCTAAAAATAGTCTCCTACAAAGCAGAGTAAAATTGCATACAATAGACCTCTCCCTAGGACCCTACATTGGCAGAAATTTTGTATACCAGACTGCCCTTTTACTTTGGCAACTTTGGTGGTATTTTAAGTTGTTAATCATCTAAGGATAAGTCAATTAGTTTCTTCAGAAGTAGTTTATGTTTTAGTCATGAACAATTAAGATAACTCAGGTTCAACATGTGTTTTCAGAACTCAAAAATGTCCATCAAAATCTTGTTGGTGCAATCGGCCTAAAATCAAGATTGACCAAGCTTGAGATAGACTCGAGTTAAATTTTGATATTTGACAATATAACAATATGATGATGAGTAAAGGATGGTATGAGACATCCAAGTTTGTGTGAGAAGAAGGAGATTGTTGGTGATGTCAAGTAGGTCAAGGTTGATTGGATACTTGATGAGTGAGAAATCCAAGTGGGTCATGGAGGACCGGACACTTAGTGATCGAAAGTCCAAGTATAAAGACTTGGTAAAGAAAAGTGCAAGTATGGTGACTTGGCAAGGAAAAGTCCAAGTATGATGACTTGGCAAAGGAAAGTTCAAGTATATAGCTTAGTAAAGGAAAGTCCAAATATGGAGACTTGTAAGGAAAAGTCTAAGTATGCAGATTTGGCAAGGGAAAGTCCAAATGTAACTTGGCAAGTAAAGTCCCAAAGCATAACTTTTGGCGGTGAAGTCCTGGAGGCATGAACTCTTAGCAAAGGAAGACCTAATAACATGACAAGGCCGAAAGAATCACTTAAAGGCTAGCACAAAGGTGATGAGTCATGGGCTTGAAGGCATCCTAAAGGCGTGAGACTAATGGAAATAGCTTGAAGGCTTAGGTCTAGGCTAATGGTAAATGCCAAGTATGAGAGTATCATACTTGATGAGATTAACCTCAGTTTTGAGATGTACCAGTCGACTAATGGGTTGACCAGTCAACTAGTATGGTGAACAGTCGATTGATATACTGTGATTGAGTACAGAAGGTTTGATAGTCGAATGATAATGATGATCAGTCGATTGGTCTTATGGCTGGGGCACAGAAGTGTTAGCAGTCAACTGATGGTGAAGGACAGTCAACTAGTGGCACTGTGAAATGCAACAGAAAGATCGATAGTCCATTGCCAGGGTAGGGCAATTGACTGGTGCTTGGAGCAGTCGATTAAGGGTGAATACCAATCAATTGATGCACTATAATCTGAAGTGGATTATGCCATTAGAGCAGTTGATTGCACAACGGTCTCATGATCAGTCAACTGGGGGTAAGGCTAGTCGACTAGTATGCAAAAATAAGCTTGTTAAAGACCCTATAAAAGAGGTGTTTATAGAAATTTCTTGATGCTGATTCTTGGGGACTTTGAAAGGGAGTTGTTGCTTCATTCCTAACCTTCCAAGCCATTCCAAAGCAACCAAACAACAAGCAAGCAAGAGTTCAATTGTGTAAAGTTATTTTTACTTTGTATTCATTCATTTCTCTTGTATTTTATATATGATTGTGTTTCTTATATAAAAACAGGTTGTAAGAAGATTTCCTCCACCTTAGTGTTCATCCAAAGAAGAAGATAGTGAAATCTTACAAGAGAAGTAATCCGCTTTAAGGATTGTCATAGAGTAAGAGTGGATCTCTGAACCACATTATATCTCAGTGTAATATGCTTATCTTTTATTTTAATTTACAAATTAAATTCTTTTACGGTGCATTTGATTCCAAATGTTAAATAAACAAAGAAGTCATTTAACTGGTCATGCCAAACTGCTCGTACAATAATCTCGAGTACCACATTGAGTGCATTCAACGCACCAACTCTAATTAATTCGTATGACTTGACCAATTTAATTAGTTATTTGACTAGATAGACAAGTTTGTCATGCCTTGCTCGTCCATTTGAACCAAGTGGATGGATGTGTTATTACAAGTCGACATTGCTCCTCCAACCCAGAGCCCGGCAAGCCTCTCTTGCTCGATCGGTCCGGTCCCCTTTGAACCAATTGAATGCGCCATGTGATTTCCCTATCTATTTGATCCGACCAACATATTTTAACGGCCGTCTGTCCTGTCCCAGTTAAGTAAGTCAGAGTACTATTACAGTACCTCTACTAGTCCCACTGACCAAATATCCAATCAAATTGACCAAAAAAACAAAACGTAATTAATCACCGACCTGTCTAATATCGACGCTCAACCCACCAACCCAAAACAATGCGTGAGCAGACCAGCGAACATACACACCACCGCGCGGCCGGTCTCTCCATGCACACACCGTGTGAGTTCGCTGCCGAGGCATGCACTTGATCGTATTTATATTTCTATGACAAATGCATGTGGACTTGTTGGATGCAATTGATATCAAGTCATGTGGAGGGAGAGGTAGGACATGTACTCTAGTGCACAGGACAAAATAAAAGACATGATAATATGATATGTGTGCGTACATATAGCTCAGCTCGATGTTTATTGTCTCTCCAATGTTCACGTGGAATCCATATAGGGGTGGTCTCTTTCCTGTTCCATTGGAATTCATCACATCACATGCATGATATCAGTGGAGGTCGACCAGTGTCTGCTCTAATTCTGCACAGTGGCATTGATAAGATGGAAACCAGTCACATACCTTGTGATTGTGATTGGTGGCTAGTTGTGAACCCAAAAGTTTGACTCGATTAAGTATGACTTTTTCCAAAGAGTCGTATTTTATTAGGGAACCACCTCACATGATCCCCTTAATGGGAATATGGCCCGCACGGCCGGCCAGGTCGATTGGGTCGCTACGTCTTAACTAATCTCGCGCTTATTATTCTATGATTGGATCACAAACACAGATTTAGATTCAAAGTTCTTCGCTAAAGAGAGCCACGAGACTTGTTGATCGTCCCACCTAAAATGCTTCGATGATGCTCATCGAAGGCCTTGAATTGCCAAGTCTCGAACTATTTCTAAAGGCTGACGCCCCAGCAAGAGCACTATATTAACAAGCTTCGCACAGACTGTCTTTTCTTCTACTAACTACAAAATTAACTGAAGTGAGATAGACAGGCATTGTCTTATTGGACACAGAAACGTGGCGAGTAGGGACTGCGTGGGGACAGTGGAGAAGGTTGTGCCCTATTGGCTTGGAAGCTGAGTAGAGCAAGGGACAGCAAGTGGACATCAGAGCCTCCCTTGCCTGCTCTTCCAATCCCCTATAATACACACGCCACTTTTCCTTCTCCCATACACTCGCTGCTTTTGGAGATTGAAGATGTCGAGCAGAAGGAGCAGAGACGCAGAGCAAGAGATCAATGATCTCATCGCCAAGCTTCAGTCTCTTCTCCCGGAGACCCGCCACCGAGGCGCTGGCCGGGTAAGCGAGCACCCATAATTTCGCCTCAGAAACGCTGCATTGACGACGGTCAACTGACCTTGTGTTTTGCGCAGGCATCGGCAGCAAAGTTACTGAAGGAGACATGCAGCTACATCAGGAGCCTGAACAGGGAAGTGGACGACCTCAGCGGCCGGCTCTCCGCGCTCATGGAGACCATGGACAGCAACAGCGCTGAGGCCGAGATCATACGGAGCCTGCTCCATTCTTGATTGAGATATGATGTATACAGCTCAATTTATAATTCGCCTCACTTCGACTTTCATACCTAAACTTGGAAGTCTACGTTTTGCATAGATAGTTTACGTGCCTCTGTTCTGAGCTTAGATTGTTCAGGCTCGAGTTGTTTTCCCCTGCAGACAACCGGCCTTCACAGCTGGTTAAGAAACAGTGATGCACGTAATCGACATTTGGCTTATACATTGATATTTTATCTGGAGTCTTGTTTATTGTTAAACACCAGCATAGCACACAGTCACAATCTCTAGGCGTTAAGTATATGGTCTACATTCCTCAGGGACTTCCATTACTGTATTGCTCTTAAATTGCCACAGGCCACAGTCACTATCTCTAGGTATTGAGTATATGGTCTACAATCCTCCAGTTCTGCCCTTATCTCTTAGGTTGTGACTTGCCACTTGAACAATTGCCGATGCCAACTTTTATTAAATGTATACAACAACTACGCGCTCATTTTTAATGATGAGGAAGTGAAAAAAAATAAAAAAGTAATGACAGCCCAGTATTGAATAGTTAAGAAAAGAGGACCCTTGCATGAGCTGTTTGCCAGCTTCTTCTGATCAACTGTAGCTTGAGAAAGAAACTTCTTTGCTTGCCTGAAAATGGTGGAAAAAGTTGGAATGTGGGTTACAGTGGGCAGAATGGAATGAACGTGAGAATGGGAACGAAAATAAAAAAGAAAATTGCACTCCATTCTCTTAATTGGCTATATCAATGGAATGGTAAAATAAGTGGGATGATTCATTTGTACACCTTGTGATATATATAGTGGCAATTATAGGTTTGCAGCCTTATCACTTAATGGAGGATTGATGATCGTTATTGATGTTGCCCATTTAATCTGTTCTATCTACTCACCCAATCAATTTGGCTCGTTAGGCTTAAACCCAAATCCATTTGATTTGTCAATCCACTAAGTCATCTAATTCTCCATCCACCACCAGGTTAGTCCACTTTTGACCCATAAAATGTGTTTACTCTTTCTAGTTAATTCAACCTGCACTGTACTGCACTGCCAACTCTACTTGTTCAACTTAGCTCACTCATTTTTACTACTGATTTCCAAATATATTTAGCATGGACAAATAAGTTATTTTTTGAAATGAGGAAGAATGAATTTTTAAATATATAATTTGTGGTTTTATTTTATTTTTACATTTCTAATTCCTTTTATATTCTATATTATTAAGTAAAAAATTATCCGCACTTTATACTGCTTAACATGATGAAATTTGTATTTTACACAAAATTATTGATTTTTCTCAATTTATTTTTTTAAAAAAATACTACAAAGGTGCAATCCAGTAGCTCCCATCAATATAGAATTTTAAAGGATATTTTTTTCAAAAAAAAATTATAAAAACAACAATAAATATACATAGATATTTTAAAATCGAAACAGTAAATCATTTCTGTAAATGTACACAGACGGATGGCAGAAATTATATAGTTAAATCTTGAAAATGAAAATGGGATCAAAGACTAAAATTTAATACAGATGTCTGACAAATAAAATTGACAGATTTAAAAAAAAATTCGTACAATGCACAAAAAATAACTTGAAGCAAAAGAACTATCAACAACCAGTTCCCTCAATTGATTCCTTACCAAATTTCACGTTAATAGCACTTTTTGATTCGAGGCTAAGCAGATCACCATAAAGATTCAGAATTGTTGCTGGATCTTCAAACCTCTGGCTTAAAGATTAGCTCAGGAAGACGAGAGGATAAATTACCATGGGACAAACTGATTCAGATGGTATTCTTAGCTAATCCGAATCTGGATCAGCATCGACAATACCAGGCAGTGAATCAAGTGAAATTGAATCAGAATCATACATATAAGCTGGTTCCCTTTGCTTATCAAGGACGGCATCTGTGCCTTTATAAACATCAGATAAGGTAACATTTCTATTTGACGCTGTCCCTATTTGGATTTGTTCCCATGTCAGGAACATCCAAGCTTTTGCAAGTATCAAAGATAATAGTATTGTCGGAAACTCTTCCTACTTTCTCTGGAGCTCCTGAATTACTGGGGTGTTTACCATTTATAATGTTTGATATCAAGAGATTATTGTTGTCAGTTTCCATTTCATCCCCTTCCTATGACATGGACAGCAACGTCACTTTCATCAGAAGCTTTATTTTCGTCACCTGAACAATAGTTTGGGCATTGGCCTCTTCTACTTTGCTTGGCCCATCCATATCTACATCTTTGCTTCATTTGTGTCTGCTTCATATTTCCTTGATGGTTCTCCATTAGTGTTTGAAAACTGAACGGTTGCAAGGCCTTGGAAGAGCAAGTCCGAGCCCTTAAATCCAATCAGCAACAGTCTCAATTCATCATCGCATCTTTGACCTCTGACTTGAATCAAAGTCGGATCCAACCACGCACACAGGTGGATGCTCTAGCTGCTTCAAATGAGGAGTTGGCTTGGGTGAAAGTTGATATGGCACGAGCCACGGAACAAAGTCTTCCCTCTTGGTCGGTGGACACTTCCAACAGAGCGGTTCCACCTTCGATGCCTCTGGTCCTTGAGGAGTTTTTTCCGGAAAAGCATCAAGAAGCTACAACTCATCCTCCTCCAATCACCCCCTCGCTCCTCCAAGAAAAGTCGCACGCTATAGAAGAGCGTTGGGCTGCTCGGGAGACAGAGCTGAAGACACATCTGGCTTCCAAGATGGCCTCACACTTCCAGAGTGGTTTTATCAATGTCATCCAACAAAGCGTCGCTCGGGGGCATTTGTCTGCTGACGAGGAGAGCAGTCTAGATCCAGTTGAAGCTTTGATAAGTTACCCTCCGGAGGTATTCGAATTACAATGAACAATAGTTTTAGTGTAAACGACTGGAATGGAGCGTATGTGTATAGACACGTTTGATGTCTCAATTGCTTTGAGTTCATTTACATTATGTCTACTTCTCCTTCCTTCCCTTTTTCTCTGACAGAGTAGACGTAGGGGCTACCCGGCTTTCTCTACTCCCCCTACTCGAGCTCCTCCAAGGAACTACCATACAAAAAACGGTCGCAAGTGCACAGCATTCCAAGGTCAGGAGAGGTCCTTACCCTACACGTCTCGGAGGTAGTAAGTAGATCCGAATACCCGACGAGTAACCATGTATGGGTCTTCCTAATTAGGGGAGAGTTTCTTCACATCTCCGGCGGGATTGACTTTGCATAACACCAATTCCCCTAACTGAAATTGACATGGTCCGACCTTCTTATTATAAGCTCGTTGCACTCTGCCGCAGTATGCCTCCATCCACTTGTGAGTCTGCTCCCTTCTCTCCTCTATCAGGTCCAGGTCGACTCTTCTCTGCGCTTCAATGTTGACAGGTTCATATGTCAGGACTCTAGGGCTAGAACATATCACCGCAACAAGAATAACTGCCTCCAACCCGTACACCAAACAGAAAGGAGTCTCACCGGTAAGGCTCTGAGGAGTAGTCTTGTAAGCCCATAAGATACTTGACAACTCTCCCACCCAACTGCCACAGGCTCCTTCCAACCTGGTCTTCAATCCCTATACTAGGATCCTGTTAGTCACATCTACTTGATCATTAGAATGGGAATCGACGACCGAGGTAAATCTCTGCTCAATATGGAGATCACGGCACGACCCTTTGACCCTTTTGTCCTGAAACTGTCGTCGATTGCCACTAACCAGTCGTCGGGGGACCCCATATCTGCACACAATGTTCTTCCAAACTAGATAATGGTCTCCTCCGTGATCCTTGCCACAGAATCCGTTTTATTCAGGATCTCTGGCAAGGATCACAGAGGAGACTGTCATCCAGTTGCAGGTTGTGGTAAATGTAGTTGTCGAAGAGCATCTCGGTAGGCTTCGTTGGTGCGGCTTAAGTTGCACTGGCATACCTTCAATTCTTGACGAAGGGAGTAAGCCTAAATAGCTTTCAATCGTAAACGCACTTGGAGAGAAGGGAGGTAGGAGGTCCCAAAGGAAGATTGCGTGAGTCTGGGATAGATATACACCAAAAAAGCAACCTGCTTGGGAGTCAAAGGTAGTTGCCAGAATGAGAAGCATAATAGGGGAAGGAGGATGGTGTTAAGAAGGCCTTAAGGGGCATTTATAGCGATAGAAAGCATGCACAAGAGACGAGGCAGATTACTTATCTAGGGGCAATTGTAAAAAAAGGCACCACGGAAATATAAGAAGGAAGCGTGATAAGTGAAGTCTATCCATTTAAACTTTATATGCGTCACGAGAAGATACAGTGGGATGGAAAGTTAAAGCAACACATCGAAAAGGGTTTTGACAAGTTTACGGGACCACTCAATAATTTCAAGAATGCAAATAAGTCAAAGAATGCCCAGGCCCCCTGGTTTTGAAAAGATGAGGGGAATGGTTGGAGGATCTGAATCACCAATAAGAAGAAGAGGTAGAGGGCCTGTCACCGGGGCATCATAAAGGATCCTGCATTAGATATGAGAGCAACAAATCGAGGCTCCATATGAATTCATTCAAGTCCTTGATGCAAGCCCTCAACATCACCCTTGGGGAGACCCCACTGGGACAAGTGAAGGTAGTTTCAGAGAAGAAAGCAAAGAAAGGAGAGGGAAGGCAGCCATCCATAGTAGAAGTTGGATGATATCTGTGGTGGGTTAGTTGTTGTCATTCCCTGTTGGGAGGACTCAGTGAAGGCAGCTGCAGAATGAACCCTTGTACGCACACAGTACGATGGAGCCTCACATCGCCTCCGGCCTCCAAGAGTTGTTATAAAGGGGAAGAAAAGAAGACTTTAGTGTCTGTGGTAGGCTAGTTGTCGTCGTAAGCTAGCATCAACAACAAGAAGAAAGTTAATAAGAGTCCCTCCAGGAGGAGTAGAAGGAGAAGAAATTCTCCACCACATTTGCTATAGGAGTATTGAAGAGGAAAAGAAAGAGAGGTGGTAGCAAAAAGAAGGGAAAATGATGATTTAGTGATATTGAAAAGAAGGAAGATACACCCCTCTTTTATAGCCCAAGTAGTGAAGATAGGTGAAGAGATGGTCCAAGAGAATTAAAGGAGGAAGTAAAGAGAGGACACCGCCTCACTGCCAATGAATAATAAAATTGATTCCAGTGACAATCGTGATCTCTTGGGAAGTGGAGCTGACCATACACCTAGTGTCACACCCAATGAAGGACATTTAATTCTATCGGTAAAGGTCAGAAGTCGCTACTCTACTCAGATGATTATAATAACATGACATTAGTGTTGACTTCAGCAAAAAGGAAAAACACTTGGCATAAAGACACATAATCCCTTTTCATTTAAGTTTTACAAGAAGAGTTGTTCGGGAAAAGCATAAAGATAGAAGGTTCAACCTCCGCATATGAGTCATAGGAGTACATCATTTATCTGAAGATCCAGTTGGAGGCATAAGGGAACAGAGGATGTCCTTGCGTGCTTGGGATAGTCACGCGAGATCATGGGCTAAGGTATGCAGGCTTCCCCTCATCTCAGGTGGGTTGACGTTCGCTTGGGAA
>JBAMHZ010431881.1:0-10755 GCA_037177395.1 Alpinia galanga | reverse complement strand
ACAATGTAAAGTATTAGACAATATGCATAAACATAAAATGCAAACAATGATCATGTGATTCTTATTTCAAAAATGAAAATATTCATATAAAAATTAGGCTTTTAGTATACATCCCTACATATTAACATTTGATAAAACTTATAATTCTTAATTTTGTATTACATGTCATAGTATTCTCTATTTTTTTTTTTTTTGAGCCGTTGACTTGTTATCTTATTCAAACACAGCAATATCATTTGATTTGAATGATCATGTAATTGAAACATAATAATGTATTTATTTAAACGTTTTGAGTTATTGATTTGTTATCTTATTTAATTTTGTAAGATGCATTTAATTCGGTTGATATTGAATTGTAATCTTATATACTTTTTAATATTTTAATAGTGAAATGAAGACCATCATTTAATTTGAGTTAATTTTATAATTGTAAATGTGTAAAAAATAATAATTTTATAAATATAGAAAAGATATTTTAATTTTTTTTGTTAATTTAATAAACTGTGACAATTTAATAAATTTATGAATAAAAAGTTCGTAAATATGACCGAATTATATATTTAATTTTTACAATTTAAACTTTTTTTACGACTCAATTGTTCAACTAAAAAATAAACAAAAAGTGAATGAATATCTGATTAACTCGACTACTCGATTTAAAATAGAAAAATGTAAATTGACTAATAAATTCGATTACTCGTCTAAGAAATCAAATAGAGTATTTAAGAATCAACTAATTAACTTAATTGGTTGACTGAAAAATCTCATATAATATTTAATAGTAAACAGATGAACTCAACTAATTAGCTAAGAAATTTCATAAATTATTTTACAATCAAGTCATAGAGTAAATTGTCCATCGTCAATTGATATAAAAATTTAATTTTTAACCGAAGTAATTGATTTTTTTATCTCTTGGACCGGTTCAATTTTTATTAGAAAGTTTAATAGATTCGTTTAATTTAAAAATTTTAATTTATTCAATTTCAATTCAATTGTTCACCCCTAAAAAAACCAAAAAGTGATTCAGCATTTTACATCACGCGGCTCAATAACCATTGAGACTCAAGTAGGTAATAGAATCATTCATTTTTATTCCGCAAAGCAAAGATGGCAATTAGCATCTACATAAACAAGAAGCTACTAGAGAAGAATAAGAATGTGCTAAATGACAGCACTTAACTGCTTTATTCTACAAACAAAATACCAAGAACAAGTCATTAAGAGATTCGATTCTCACCGAGAATACCAAAAGAATTGATTTATAAGACATTCATATTTTTCTTTTAGTTAGCACGATTGAAACCAAGGGGATTATGCTGAATCCTTGGCGCCTTCATCGAGGAGCCACAACTTTTTCTGTGTCACTAATATGCCTTCCTTTTCTTCCAAATCTGAATTGGCTTCTGCGTCTGCAGTAGCTACTGATTCCCAGTGAAGGGCCGTCAGATGCTTCTTGATGAAGTCTATGACTGGCTTCTTGTCCCGGAAGATCACAAAACCAGTTGGTCTAAGAATGCGGTCCATCTCGAGTAGCAGGTCCTCAGCGCTGCACCCTTTCTTTTCAATGTCAGAGAAAACAGTCCAAGCATGAAGGAGGTCGTAAGTCCGCGGGTACGTGGAGAAGGCCTCACACCTGCCCATGATTTGATGAATATAACAATGTGAATGGCCAAAACAACACCAAGGGATTCTACAAATTCACAAGAAATGGCTAATAGCTTACTGGCAAATAGTATCTCATTTAAAAAATTCTAAAGAAGAATCATCGTTGATTTATAACTTAAGAAATCTATTGGATAGAACAGCGAGAATGCTTCAATGCATGGCTGAGGGTAAAAGGAGAAAACACACATCTATGAATTCATCAAGACTCAATTAGTTCATGCTATAATAAATAATGATAAAACAAACTTATTTAGCATGATAATTTTGAACAGCGAGGTAATCCAACATGAAATGAATTGGAACACAAACAACTAATGACAGTGACAGGCTAAAGGGAATTTTAAGTGCTTCAACTGGACTGCTGATATGAAGAATGCATCTGATAGGATGCACTAAGGTGGATGGAAAACTCGAGCTTCTTGCATCAGATATGTTTCAAACAACAGGAACTTGTATGTCTCTTTTGGCAACACACAGTATTAGATGAATAATATAAACTGTTCAAACCAAAGACACTGATATTTTACACTTGTGCCCCATAAGAGAAGGTTTACAGGCTATTCCCATCAGATAAGAAGAATGATATCTACACAGCAATCAGCAATCGTTTAGATAAAATGTGTTCCAGACTAACCTCACAGTTATGTAGTATAATAGGCTACTTTAATCAATTTACAAGCTATTCCTAGAAAAAGCAAGCATAGAGAATGAGCAATATGGGGGAGCATGAAAATAAATGACATTATTAACATAAATAAGCAATCTAGCTATATCAAACAAGCTATAAAAACATAAAATTGACAGGCCAACTACAATGTTCTTGCTTTGCTTTGAGAGCTCAGATGGCATCAAGCATGTAATCAGATATGACAAAGAATATATAGTTCTTGAATAACTCACCAACAACATAGTTGGCAAATATGTATGCAGAATTATTATAAACGAGTTACACGTGGAAGGAATATAAAGTAGTAATAAGCAGAATAGTCTCCTTCATAAGGGAAATATAGGCTTACCAATCATGCGTAGTGCCAATTAGGCCTCTGTCATAAATTATCTTGAGGGTGTTAGGTCCATCTTCTGGGACAACGTTCATAACCCAAACAGGCACCTCTTTTAGAGAAGCAGCAAATGAACCCAAGTTTGCTTTCATATCCATCAAGTTTCTCAGTGTATTTGGTCTGATCTTTGAACCCAATAGACTCCAATAGCTATCAACCCTCTGTCGCCAGATTTCCTGTGTAATGTGTGCATCATTAGAAAAACAAATTTTTCGAGCGAGAATCACTTTTTTACTTGCATGTCTCTACTATAATCATTGTTGTTAACGAACCATGATATACAATGACATTTACCATGTCTTTTTCAAACATGTCGGTTGAAATACCAAAATCAGCAAGGCGTGGAGGAGGGGTAGTCAAGCGAGCTGGCCAAGGAGCCAATCCACTTCCCCCATCTCTTTGGATCTCTGCAAAAGGGAATACTCACAAAAAATTAGCATAAAAAATTTTCAGTAACAAAAGAGCTAAAGATACGTAACCTTTCTTAACTACCCCATTTAATCATGGTTATTGCAGTGCAATGTATCAAGGATAATATCAGTGATGATAGACAAATCTATTCCACTCCAGACACAAATGTTTGCTTGCTATCATGCCACTAACTTTTGATGAAGCTGAAGATGACACCTTTTGTAAGACAATTTAGCATGAGGCACTCAAACATCACAAAATTGTTTTTCTATCTCCTTTCCTATTTAAATATTTCAAGCATCATTGAATACTTCTACTAATATGCACTATCCTTTATAGTTGGTCTTCTTCAGTTATACTAATGCAATGGCCATATTCTCGACATCCAAAAGTTTATACCCAACTTAAACAGCCTAAAGTCTTCTTGGAGTATATAATAATCATTTTTACCTGTGGAAACAATGATCAACCATAAATTTGAGGCCAGAAACCCCTTTTTGGATTCAAAATTAGTGATCTGACAACCATATACACATGGCAAATGGAAGATCAGTGAACTACTGTCAAACTTCCGAGAACTTGTGAATGGTACAGTTTTTCCATGATAAAAAATTGTCATTTACATGTATCAATTCCAAGAGTCATTTTGGAAAAGGAAACCAATATAAATACAATCACTTGTCAAGTTAACTCACAAAATCCATAATATGTAGGTAATATGCTAAATGTGAAACCTATGAATCATAAGTGGATTTTTATGAAATTAACATTACCAAAACAACAATAACAACAACAACAACCAAGCCTTATTCCACTAGGTGAGATCGGCTATATTATATGGATCTTTCTACATTATTGGATTCTATCCCCTACTATATCATCATCTATACTTAAATAAATTTTATCTTGTTTTATTGTTGTTAACCAAATCTTTTTTGGTTTTTCTCTTCCTCATTTGATGTACGTATTTGTCATAGTTTCACATGGCCTAACTGAAGTATTTATTGATCGTCTAAGGACATGTCCATACCATATTAAATGTGTCTCTCAAAGTTTTTTCTCATTAGATACAACTCCAACTTTCTCTCTAATGCTCACATTTCTTATTTTGTCCATCCTCGTGTGCTCACACATCCTCATCTCTACAACTCTCATTTTCTCCTCATGTGCTTGAGTCATAACTCAACATTCAACATCATATAATATAGCAAATCTAACCGCTAATTTTTGAAATTAACATTGCAAAAAAAAATCCAAAAATTCAGTTATGTTTTCCAGACTTTGCCATTATTTTGTGACACAACTATGTTGGTAAGGATTAAGAATCAACAAAAAAATTCAGGCAAATAAAACATTGAGCATAGAGTAAATCAAAGCATTTCTTTAATGGTATATTATACAACCGCTGCTTCAATCAATAGAAAAAAACTAAGTGAGAAGTCCTGAGTTAATGTTAAAAATACCTACATTCAGTATTATCAAGTATGGTAACAAAGCTTATGCTAGAGAAGGAATTGAAGGCTTCTGATTGAGACATATGTTTAAAACTCCTAGTTTAGTGCAACGTAGTTTAATTCCTTATCATGGTTTGAATCCTCTAATCCAGACGGTCAATGCTACATTCTCATTTCTATTTAAACCATTATTTTTCAATTTTGTAGGATAAAACTAATCAAATATCTAAAACATATATACAATGAAATATAGGATACTCAATATATATGGATCTATAGAGAGAGATGTTATATCTAGGATCAATATTCCCCCATAAAAAGATAACTACTCACGTTCAGAGTAAGGAGAAATACAAGCCTCCATTGGGACACCCCAAACAGCATCTGGATCATTATTAGATTTGCACAGAGGTGGCTGAGTTCCTGGTGCTCTCTTCATGTAACAATCATTTGTCAATGGTTTAACCCATATCACAGTTTGGTTCTTTTTGGCAGCAATCTCCCAACACATTCGCTCAACTAGTGCACTCATCTGTTTCCAAATTCTCAGGTCTTCTTCATCTTGTGCATATGCTTCAGGAGATGAATAAGCGAAATAGCCTCCTGGCCTAAGCAGCCTATCTAACTCAAGGAGAAGGATTCCATCTCTTTGCAGCCAATCAATTCGACATCGAGAACAATGTGCAAATTCAAAAGATCTGCTTGGATAAGGAAGCCTCTTCGTACCGAGGACACCAAGGTAGGCAGGAATTCCCCTCTCAAGTGCAAATTGAATCTGATTTTGATGAACATCATTAGGTGCCAAAGACATAGCTATAATATCTGATGACAAGAGATATCCTCCAAAGCTAGCCACTCCACAACCAACATCCAAAACTGTACGGATTCTTCCTTCATCGTTTAGTACATTGTTCGAGAAGTTAAGCATCTGTCAATCCAAATAAAAAATTATTTTTCTTTGTTTCAAGACAAATTAATGAGTGAACAAGACAAGAGGCTACAGGGGTAAATAAGGCCCAGATGACAAAAATGATTAGTCAATTTGAAAAAGAAGATTTCATATGCATTTCCAATTGTGAATGATAGAAGCATAATTTTACTAAAAAGAAAAATGAAACTTTTCATGATATTAATTCACAAAATGAGAACTTACATTTGCAATGTGTGAAATATATTTACCAGCTCCATAATGAAAATGAGTGCCACCGCCTGGAAAAACAATCTTATCTCCCTTTACAACCATCCAATTCTGGTCAGATTTCTCATGTGCCAGATGTGTGTGAGGAATGTTTACTTGCCAAACTTCATCTCTGCTTTTTGGCCATTTTATTGGTACCTACAGCATCATATACAAAAATAGGTACTTAGAAGACTCAGAGAACATCAAACAGCACAGTCACACAGAAAATGAAGTAAAAAAAGTTCAGGACATCTCTGAAACAGATATTGCATGTCTAACCTTGTAGCTAGTTGGTGGGGGAATCATACAGTTGTAGCGCCTCTCAGGCTGTGGGCAATGTCTTTCATAATGCTCCATCAGAGACAAATCTAGCTTAAGTCTTGTCTGGTAAATAAGATTTCTGTCTAGGCAAGGAATGAGCTCTGAATGTCGATCATCACAGACCTGTAGGAAAGTAGAGAAAATTAATTAGAGTTTCTAAATTCATTGACACAAATGGCTAGTTCCAAATTAACTTACAGGAAAGCTTTTTGGCACAAGGTCATCATCTCCCTCTTGACTAAAAATAGACTCGTCCGCTTTTCCTAACTCTGAATTATCCACACTAGACCAGCCAATCGTTCTTGAAAATTTGGTACCATATTCAATTGCAGAGTTAGCATGCTGCCCTTGAGTACCAAAGGGACCGTAGTATAGAACCAAAAGGACTAGGCAAAGGAACCCAATACACAATGATGGGACCAAGTGTTTCTTTTGGCCTCCATCTCTCCCCCTCATCATGTTGGAAATAGAGCTCTAGCAGAGAGCCTCAAAATAACATCCAAAGTCTAAGCATAAGAGACCCTGCACTGCAGTACAATAGGATTAGAATAAGCACAAGGTGTTCAGAGTTCAGTGGCCTAAACTCCAAAAAGCCTCTGAT
The DNA here is from genome assembly GCA_037177395.1 of Alpinia galanga. Taxonomy (NCBI): domain Eukaryota; kingdom Viridiplantae; phylum Streptophyta; class Magnoliopsida; order Zingiberales; family Zingiberaceae; genus Alpinia; species Alpinia galanga. The sequence goes on along the minus strand of JBAMHZ010431881.1, from coordinate 4,059 downwards.
ACAAAATTTCTGAAGAAGAATCACAAAGTAACTGTGATATTTTAACGAGTAAAAACCTGCAAGAGCCAGATGTTTCTAACAACATATCGTCATAAAAATGAAGAAACTGAAATCAAAACGCATATTGTAGGATGTTAACAAAGCGAATAAGAAAAAGGATAATTGAAGTAATGGAGAAACCATAAGAATTAAAGATAAAACAAAGTGAAAAAATATAGCCTTTTGCGACCATACTTGCGTTTCATAGCACAGACGGTGGTGGATGGATGGGAAACAGGTAAAATCCAATTTTTTTAATCATGCAACAAAATAAGAAGCAACCAGAACCTACTTAGGTCAATCTAGCAACTCCCTCAAAAGCACGTAAGCAATAAAACCACTGCTGAAAAGAATTGCATCCCAAAAGGACCGATCCACAAATCTCACCCTCACACTGCTACAAACACCGATAGAAACGAATCCGAACAAATTATTTCTTTTCAGAAAATCTTGGAAGTTCGAGAGTTGAGCCAAGAATACCAACACTATCGCCCCCACAGATCTTACGAGCATCTACCTGATCAGTAAACAAAACCCACCAAAAAAACCACAATCACCAAAGAACAGCAGAAGAAGAAAAAAAGGGCACTGCGCAGATCGCAACAAGAATAGGAACGACATCGAGAGAGTGGCTACCGAGAGTCTGAAAACGAAAGACCTGATGCCGATTTTTGCGAAATTCTAAACGAGATCTCCACGGATCCCAGCCCGATGGGTGGCTCCTGGCAGAGATGGAGCGGAGGAAGTGGAGGAAGCGAGTGTGCGAGAGATGGAGGGAGAAGAGATCAGATCTGGGGAAGAGAGAGAGAGATTGGAGATTTATAGGAAACAATGGCAATGAAGAATGTTTGTGTCGGCAACGAGTTGCGATCGATCAAATAAAACAAGCGCTTAAGCTTGACCAGAATCTCCCATAATATATACTATATAAGTCAAGAGATTAATCTATGGGGCATTGGAGCCTGGTTTGATTTATTATTTATTGATGATCTCTTTTTGAACGCTAGGGCTCCTTTTTTTTTTCCCCTCATCTCTAGAGAGTAAAATTTATTAGTCTTAGAAAATATTACTGTGGAATTGAAAGAATATTAGGGGTGGATTGACTTTATCAATATGGCTTCTCCGATGTTCAAATTAGTGTGAAAATGTAGTAGAATAGAGAAAGAGATTAAAAGAAAAAGGGTAAAAAAAACTTTAGAGAAGAATAATTATATCTACGTACCAGAATAGAGAAACAAATTATCCCCCTTTACCTCCTAAGGACCTTATATAGTAGGTTAGAATTGCCTCGCTAACCAGGCCTATTCGACAATTATACTCCTTGAAAGGCTGTTGGGGGACAACTATTGTATGGAGTCTTCATTTGGTATATATCATGTTATTTGTTTGGTATGCATTGAGAAGATCAGAATACCATATTGATTATCACATATTCAGTAATTATCATTTAATGGGGTCATTAGTGGATCAAACATAATGAACATTACTAGGAATCTCCTTTGTGGTCCTTGAGCCTTATTATTGAAGACTGAGTATTTAGTTAAGTATTTGTCATCTTGAGAAGTCCTTAGCCAAATATAGGCGGTCTGAATGCTCAAGAGGATTAGTGCTATAGCCACCTGGCAATGCTCGAAATGGATCACTCCTAAGAGTATTGAAGTAAGAGTAGATGAAATGAGTGTTCGAGAAAATCAATAGTGCTCGAGAAAATCAATAGTGCTCAAGAAAGGTGATAATGCTTGAAAAAGTTAATAGTGCTTGGGGAACCTCAGAGATAGAAGCAAGTATTTAATTGGAAACTCCGGGTACCATCACATGTCTCCCTTTTATTCAGACTGAAGAACGAAGTCAAATAAAGTCTGATAAATATATAATTGAAAGGACAAGGGAAAGTCGGTAATGCTCAGAAACCCAATAACTAGTTGTAAATTTTTGACCAGGAAGTAAAAATGATGGTTCTTGAGAAAATTAGTAGTGCTCGAGGAAGCTAATAGTGCTCAGGGAACCTCAGAGATAACAGTAAATATTTAATTGGAAACTCTAGATACCATCACATATCCCCCCTTTCAGTCAGACTGAAAAGCAAAGTCAAATGGAATTTGATAAGTATATTATTGAAAGGATAGAAGAAAGTTGGTAATGCTCAAAAACCCAATAGCTAACTGTAAATTTCCGATCAAGAAGTGAACATGATAGTGCTCAGGAAAACTCAGAGGTAACAACAAATCCTCAAAACAAAAATGGACCCATGTTACAATAACATAGCGATTAGGAGGTTTCAAAAGAACCAAGATTTATCTGCTAATTTTCTAGTGATTTTGAATGAGAATGTCCATGAGACAAAATACTGAATATTCTCCTATGCCATAAGGAGCTAGGGGTAATGGCAACTTTTGTTTTGACCAAGTTGAAGTATTATGTGGATCCAATTAATTCTAACCTGCCTGGTTAATCAAGGTCATATGCAGATCATGCTTTCTCGATAACCCTTACATTTGTGTGCCCAGCTCCTTTTATCCACTGCTATTTTTCTCTACAGTTGCTTAAACCTCGTAAAACCCTAATCTCTTTATCTCCTTGGTGCTCATGATTTCTCTTCTCCCTTCTTCCTCCGTCTATATCCTCCTGTTAGTTGCAGCATCTATTCCCAATAAGTATTGTCCTTTTTGTTCTTCTATGGCCTCCTCTTTGCACTCCCTTCCGCGTTTGGAAAATCTAATAGAGACACATCATTGGTATCAAAGTATTGAGAGTAAACTAGCCTTAGGTCATCCATTCTTGACCTATACCCACGATTATATCATGAAAGGGATTATGTTGATCATACCAGAGCCACATCATCGACCCCATCAACCTCCCACTGGGACCACCATGTTCAAGGGAGGGCTCTGCCTATTCCTTCCTTGTATTTTGACATTCTTGTCTTCTTTTGTATTTCGGTAAATCAACTTTCTCCCAAATCTTTTAGAATCTTGACAGGTACCATCATTGTTTGATAATATCTTAACATCCTTTATCCCCCCAATTGCTCCACTACTTATATCAGTTAAAAATGATAGAGCTTGGTGTCTTTTACTTCATAGGATGCCCATACTGTCAATTCTTAACTAATATGTCATCTTCTCATAAGGGATGGAAATAACTTTTCTTTTTCACCCAGTTGGATACCCTTTTGCTTTTCTCTTCCACTTGGGTAATAGAGCTCCTTCAACTCTCTGACCTGTCAGTCTTATTTCCACTTTTCTTTAATCCTTTTGCTTCTATAGTAGCAATGATATAGTGTTTCTGAACACATAAATGATTCAATATTATTTCATTTTAGGTTGTCATCTTTTCCCTCTTTGAGTTCTGAGTTGATAGTAGTCTGATGAACTCTTTCATATCGGGTAAATGTTCTATCGTATCTCATTCCCTTATTTTCATTATGTAGACAAACTAATGCATTTGATCATGTCAGAATTCCTCACTAAGAGGAAAAGAGGCAAATCTAGAGAAGCAGAACAACCCATCTGCATGGGAAAGAGGAATACCACAACTACCCTTCCTTCTGAGTCTCCTCAAGCCAAGGTGAGTGACTCCCTTCGTTTGCCCTATATGTAGATGAAACAATATCATCCCATAACCACCTTTAGGGTTATTTCCCAACTTCCTCTAGCTTTCCCTCCTGGCCTAGTCACAATAATTGATAAGCCAGGGCAACCCAATATCATAATTCAAATAGAAGACACAAAGTTGAGCTCGCCCGAGCATTCCTCAGACAATTTCAAAGAAGTTACAACCTCAACGGTACTGGGGGTGTCGTCCCCCCTATCGATTCTCCACCTTCTAACACTCCTACTAGTCTTGTTCATTCCCAATCATCTTTATCCTCCTGGGATGAGCATCCTTTAAGTTCCTTTTTGCCCAGAGGTGTCCGCCATAAGGTAAAAGCTTTAATACCTATAGCGCCTTCTCCCTCTGTAACTCTTTCAGACCTCGAAAATCCTATTCTCCCACAGCATGGTGTCCTCACTATGGGTT
>JBAMHZ010431870.1:0-10755 GCA_037177395.1 Alpinia galanga | reverse complement strand
AAACGTTCTGATTGCGCTGAGATCCAAAGGAAAGAGAAGTTGCTGACGGGATTGCGAAGGGCACGCATCAAAGGTAACTTCTTCATCTAGATAGGATCTAGAAAGCATATAAAATGATATTATGTATTCACATGGATCTCTGGAGGGATCCCTATTTCCGCTGCTTTTGCGATTGTTTTTTCGCAATAGATCCCTACATTGAATCCGTGACCTCTGGGTCACAAAGCAGTAACTTTACCGTTGCGCCAAAGCTCCCCTTCTGAAGTTAGCAATACTAGTACCTCTAAAATGTGAGGTAAACTTTTCTTAAAGAAAGTTCCAAAATATAACACTAGAATACCAAATTAGCAAGCTTAGACCAAATAAGTATGTCGAAGGAGTTTGAAGAAAGCCTCTATCAAGAAGAGTATGAGTGCTTATGCCATCTCCACACTATTTTTAATATAGGTAAATGTAAATGTTTGTACAAAGAAGCAAAATGTACAATGTCAGCCTTGAGTTACTACTCATGTTTGATACAACATTGGATCAGAGTAAATGTCCAAGAACTGATATACATGCACTTGTACCTTCCTGAAAACATTCTATACATCCAACCTTACCCCCTCAAACTTGTTATGATTACGTGCCATCCACACAATGAATCATGGAGGACATGACAAAGTGTCGTACCTTCACCACACTCCTAGTGCCATGATAATGTTATACTTGAAGACCCTGAACATCCTCCTATACGTGGACATCTCCTGATGTCATCCCCACGCTATTACTCACTAAAAAGGATGGCAACATTCGTGTATGAACAAAATCACCACCAAATATAAATTTCTCATATCTAGATTAGATGACATAATTGGATGATAGAAGCATAATGGTTCTTCAAGATGGACTTTCATAATAGCACCACTAAATTAGGATTAAGATAAGTAGGTGATCAATATAAGCTACCTTCAAAGTACAACAAGGACTTATATGAATGGTTAATCATGACCCTTTGATTTTTAAAGTCGGAAGCACATTGATGATAGTAATGAACCAAGTGCTAAATCCTTTCACAAGAAAATTTTTTATAGTCTACTTTGACAACATCTTGACATGAAGCAAGGTGCACATTGCCCACTTAAAACACATTTGACATTTAAGTCGTGCTTGTTATCCTCTGGATAAAAAAACTATGTCAAATAGGAGAAATGCTCATTTCTACAACTCAAGGTCCTTTTCCTTAGGTTAATCATTTCTACATAAGGCATCTATACAAAACCTAATAAACTTTGAGCGTGCCTTTATGACCTACCAATGTTTTATGAGAAATTTTAGTTTCATTGTGTCCCAACACAAAGTAGCTTAAGCAAGGGGAGTTCGACTACTGTCTTTGGCCTTTCAAAAAATTGAAAGGTTAAAATGATTAAGACTATTATACTAAGCCAAGCCAACCTTTTCAAATAAGGTAGCTTATAATTCATTTAGAGTAGGAATCAGGAGCAACGTAAGCCAAGAAGAGAGGCACCCTAAGCCAAGAAGGACATCCCATTGACTTTAATAAGATTAGACAATGCGTTCCTCAATGTATGAAAAAGAGTTTACACTATTGTTCATAGGGGTGTAAACGAGTCAAGTGAATCCAAGATTTATGTTATCCAAGTTATCCAAGCTTGCTTGATAAGATAATCAAGTCAAACCTAAAATGAACCAAGCCGTTGAAATGGTTGTTCTAGCTTGGCGATTTTTTTTTTAATGAGCTTGAGCTTACTTGAAGCTTAAATTAAGCTTAATTTATTTAGATGTTATCGAGCTCTCTATTCAAGCTTGTTTGATTCTTTGAATATTTTATATTTTTAAACTTGTTTGGTTGGTTAGTAAGCTTGATATTACAAGTTTATTTATTTGTTTTGAAAGATTTTTTTATAAGAGCTTTGTTGATTAATATGGTTCACAATTTTTTGTCATGGATATTGTTCATGAACAGTTTATAATCTCTGTTCATAAACATTAACAAACTAAACACATACGTGTTTAAGTTTGTTCATTTAATTGACTTTTGTATATTTAACGAATATAAGCAAGCTCTTATTAAGTTGAACATTAAGCTTACTTATGAACATTTGGTTCATTTACAACCCTAATTATTCAAGCCAAAAGGTATTAGTGGACTTATTACAAAAGGCAATTTGTTTAACACATTGAATGTGTTAAATTCCCATAAGAGTACACTTGAACTAAGAAAGATAATGCACTATGCTAAATCGTACCCCACACAAAATGTATATAACAGTAATTGTTAAGCATCATAAAAACAAGTACAACTGTATGCCTGACCTTTTTATTAAGGATAGTTACCTATTTAGTGATATGCATGTGTGTTGTCTATTCCTCGAGTATCGCGTAAGGAGTTTTTAGTATAAGAGATTCATGTTGGAAGCCTCAATAGAACATCTTCTAGAAGATAAGACCATAACCTCATTTTACAAGCCGTCACAAGACATTGCAAGAATTTATCACAATGTTAACAACGCCAAGGAGGCAAGGCAACCAAGCATAACATGGGTGCCTAAGATAACATATTTCGTTCCCTACAATAGAATAAACGATTCATCTCATGTAGCTAAATAATTTTTTGAGTTGTTCTATTGCCTAAGTTAACCACGTCAATAGTGTCAAATTAGAATGGTGAGTTTGTTAATAATTTTTGGAAGACCATAAGTTCTATCAGACCCAACTTAGGTTTTCAACTAAGTTTCAACATTTCTTCCATAAACTAGTTTCCAATCATAGATTGCAAATCATGCTTAGGTGTCTTAGAATAAGATTTTGGATTTGTCTTGCCCATTCTTAACAATTTTGCACATGAATCTATGAGTAAAAGTGCTCTTGAAAGTGTACATGAATCTAAAGTAATCCCATAATCAATTTGATTCCTTTACCTACCACCAATGTTTCAATTCTCAAGACATATCTGTTGGCAAAATTTTTGTTTTGCCTACGAACACACAAGGTCTCAATACCTCAATACTTCAACAGACGATTCTTCTCCCTTCACTGTCGAGTCTTCTTCCTCCATGTCTTCACCCTTTCGATTGAATCAAAAACTGTGGTAAACACAACACCCACTCATGGAGGAACAAACCATTGCCCAACATAAAGCAATCATTGACCTCACTAGCCAAGTGTCATCTTCGAAGACCTAATGCCAAATACCCAATTGGCTGATTCACATACAATACTATCTTAAGCCAACTATGAACCAAAACCTCGGCTCATATATTGAATATTTCAAACCTTGCATACCACTTTCCATCCTTCAAGTATGCTTAGCATTTTGCTAAGCACATTTGACTTCTTTTTTTTTTTTTAATTGGCACCAGGTATCCAGTTCTTTGAACCAAGCACATTTGACATGTTTATGTCAACACTAAGAGGAAAATCACATTGAGCAATACAAATTATAAAATACATATTGATACACATTGTAGACACAAAAAAAAAGCATGAAGGAAGAGACTATATGTTACACTGTTGAAGTGTTTTCTTAAAAACTCTTGCAATAAACTTCTTGTTTGCTCTATTGGCTTCTTTTACATCGTGAGAACAAAAAATATACATATCTAATTGACTTAGCATTGAATAAATATCGGTTCACTTAAATAATAACATAGTGAGGGGCATTCAACCATTTTATATTTGTAGATTTGCCAACTGGCAATCCTCCTATGATTTAGATAGTTTCACATTTGTTCTTGCCACATCCCATCCCCGAAATTGAGAGGGTAATTACCCCATAGATAGTGGTAACTTCCAATAAATACTTGGGGTCTACTACTCTTAAATATATAAGATGATTGAATCACAGAAGAATTACATGGCCAACTTCCATAATATTACTCAAGAATCAACCACAAACTCTAGAACCATCTTTTATAAAGGCATGTCCTAATCATTCATTGTTTATTAATATAAGGCGTTGCAAGACTTATATAATATTTGTTCTCTTACTTGACGGAGTCAAGTTCCTCATTGGGAAAGAATAGTGCATTAAATCATATTAAAAGTTAATTTTGAATATCACATTTTAAATGATTAAGTTGTTTTAAGTTTTTTGAAGGTTTGTTAAATATTTTGGTAAAAATTAGGAAAAAAATTAGGACACCAAGTATTTATTGATGTATGATTCTAAAGAGATGATTTGATGTAATAAATATTCTTCTTTTTGTGAAATTTTGCCCTTTCTGAGTTTGAGTTTTTTTCCAATGGTACATCATCTTCCTTCTTCACTCTCCTATCATTCACATATCCAAAAAGCATTGAGTTTCATCTCTAGTTCCTATGCTAGCCTAACCTCCACACCCTACCCCCATTTTTAACAATCCAAATATACATGCACACCAATATATTCAAAATGACAACTAAATTATTCGATATTGTTGAAGTTCACAAATTAAGAAGCAGAATTGGAAGACATTCTTGAAGAAGTATATGAAAATTGTCCTTAAATAGGACAGTTAATTAGATGCATAACCTTGTTTTGTTTCATTACAATCAAACAAATGAAAAAGTTCATATCAAAGTTACTAAAGTAATGACAAAATGTTTCTGTATTTTGCACAATATTCAGGCAAAATCTCACCAAACATACTACAGTAATAACTCTACAGTATTGCTTAGAATGCACAAAACCCTTAATTCTTCCAGAAACATATAGAATAAAATGTCAACTAGTGAAAACCGAAGAACACCAGAAGATGCTAGTCATAGAAATCCAAAAGCATTTTTTCAATTAAAAAATCATTTATTCAGAATTCACCTGCTTTGCTGTGATTTCAAGTGTCAGTTGTACAAAAGCCTTATCAAGATCATTATTGTCCAAAGCAATCTGATTATAAGTTAAACAAGAGATAAGAATAAGAAATTAGCCTAGATATTAAAGAAACACTTTATAAACAGGTGAAACCATCTATGAGATGGAGGAAGAAAAACTGTCATTTGGTAAGGTTTCGTCTTCAATTTTGCATTTTGTTCACTGTTCTAGTTATCATTGCCAACCTAAGCTTCTTAAAATAAGATACAAGTATTCAACAGGAGTGCTGATCAACACGGAGTGTGGATCTACAAGTCCAACACATCTATTTCTAGAAAACTCTATAGTGAAGTATTGACATTGAGCATTAATGTCCATCATAGTTATGGAGGGGATAAAGAAAGAGTCCAAGCACTAGAATTGCCACTAGGATAATTTATGAAATCATAGAAATATAATTGGAAGATAAAACCAATGAATCTAATAAATCTTACCATTCGAGCACGCAATGTCCGAATGCTAACCACCGGTTCAACTAATTCCCAGTAAACTGACTTCCACATTGAATCCCTCCGTTTTATTTCATTCTTCAAGGTCTTCAATATAGTAACAATAAATGAATAGGAATTCTAGGCAAATATTACAATTGATACAAAGAGATCCATAGAGGAAAAAGGAACTTAACAGAATACATCTTTTCTGTAACAAGTTTTCTTAAAGATGAAGTGTCTCCATTTGCCAATGAAGTGTTAATCTGAAAAGATAAAGAGAGAGATCAAGCTATTACTTAAGCATGCATGTCCAAACATCAGCCTGAAGATCACACCTCAAAATGCAAGTAAGCCTGCTAGAAAACAAACCCATAAATTTAAAATTCATAAAACAAAATTTCAGCATTTCTATAAAGAGAAAATTTCATACCCAGACAAAAAAAAACATCAAATCAACTACTACATATACTTTGCCATCTAATATGGAAGCAAGCTGGCATCAACCATCTAAACTTGTTGAAAAATTAGTTGAACCAAAACAATTTAGGAAAAGTAATAAGGAACCAATAACAATACTCACAGATCATACTGTGTATGTAGACAAGCCAATAATTCATGAGAAGCTAACAAAAAGAACCAAACTTAAACAAATTAGGATATGGTGCTTGAATATTGTGTCTTACGTAAGAAACCTTTCCCTAACAATAGTTAACTGTCTTGTAATTTAAGAGACAATTAGACAAACCAATAATTCATGAGAAGCTGACAAGAAGATACAAACTTTAGGATATACAATATAAAACAATTAAAAAATGTATCCAACGAAAGATTTCTATTGAAAAAATATTATAACAGAAAATTTTATTTAAACAATGAACACAACAAGACAATCATATGAGAACACAGTAGCATCATTATACATACATGTGTATTTGTATAAAACCTTAACAGCTCAGTTCGGTTTGGTTTATTTATGTAGGTTCAAACTAAAATGAAAGCAAAACCAATAATTATATCTAGCTCACAATCCAAAATCAAATTTATAAATCAACAAACTTGAATGTCTTGGTTTGGTTCGTTAGTTTCAAGTATAGATGCCTCCATTAATATTTTCATTGTCATTCATCCAGTATGTCTGCAATAAACAAGTAATAAGCCATATACAACAAAAACTTGGCAGCTAAACAGATGAGAAGAAAATATCTTCAGATTACTTGGAGAAAGGGTTCGTGACACAAAAATACACGGAGGAATAGAGAAGAATGTTGGGGCAGCACACCTCCTTATACAATCTCAAAGCATGTTGATAGAAAAGCTTTTTTGAATATCCAGCTACTTTTCTTAACCTAGTAATGGCATAAGCACTCTTCAACTGCAACATAAGCATAGAAAAACAAGTTGAATCGTATATTAGATAATGAAAACAATATACAAATAAGATATAATATGTTAGTAAATTAGTGATATATATGATCATAGCAAAACTCAAAAAACTGATTATCACATTGGAATAACTAATAGTCTAATAATAACAAAATTGATTATATGTTTAATAACTAATAATTGTCCATACAAGAAGAATGATTAAGGCAGTTATCACTACCCATGTATGCTACTGCTATGACTAAAAAGGTATCAAGATAAATAAAACATGAAGTTTTTGAAAGGTCATGAAGAGACACATGTAATAAGAATTCAAAATTAGAACTCTTACAAGCAATTAATTGTTAGAAGAATAAATGATAAACTGTCCAGCTTAATAAGACAAAAGTAAAGGAACCAGCATTGTGGAAGGATTAATCTTGAGTCAGCATGTAAATATGTACCTCCATAATTAGATCCTCCTTAGTTCTTCTCCAGCCAGACGGCGTAAACCACCTAGTAAAAAATGTGTCAAACGAACTATAACAACTCTATCATCAGTTCATCACATCCTTTTTTTTTAATGAAAAACTCTATCATCGCATTTGCTTGTATGGCACATATACTATACTATGTCAAAGTGTAATTATACAAAACAGGACCTAGAACCCACAAAGAACAGAAAAACTAGCCACAAAAATCATATAAGCAACAAAAGTTGATGTCACCAAGTTACATGAATTTGTAGAAAACTTCAAAACCTCTAAGTTCAAAAAGAATTAAATATAAACATAGATAATTATTTGATGGAATTCCATACCTGCAAAAGCTTCGTGCACTACGCTGCACTTTTTTAGGAATACTGATCGCCTATCTTCAATTAGAGAAAGAACTATCTAATATTCCATTGCATATGCCCATATTATGTTAATTTTTAAGTTTGAAAAGTCAACAGAGCTTAATCCTCTGATAAGAATGGGTGATAAAGAAAGTACAACTACGATATGAATTCAAGATGTCCAACAGATTTAGATGAAGAGAGAAATTTAAACTTGATTGATCTACCTTCTCCAAAAGGGAATTGGATCTCGTGGCGTATATGGTTCATAGACAAATCCAGGGCTCAACAGAGTCAACTTCATAGCTACCTACATGAGTTACTCGATCAAATGCTGAACTCTTGTTGAATGAAATACTTAATATTAAATAGACAGAATTCAGTCTAGATGGTACAGCAGGCTAGCAGTACAAAGATAGAAACAATATATTAGAAAATAAAATTATCAAATTTTAAAGAAACATAGAACTTATTAAAGGAGCATCCGACAAGCTCTCTTTGTACATCCACTCTCCTGACTTCATATCAATTTAAAGTTAAGACCAACAAAACGGTTGAGCAAGTTATTCTTCGATCACCTGTCTTGCTCCAGCGGGGGCTTTCACACTGGACATGTATCTAACTCCGTTAATGCTGAATGATATCTCTGTAGACTGACAAGAAAAATACAATATAAAAAAAATATTGTAAGAAACTAACTTTATCGGCAACTACAGAAATCAGCTCTCAATGAAGATGGATACCTTATAAGAACACGGCTGAGTCAAGCAGCCTGCATCTTTAACTGCATGCGGAGGAACGACGCTACTAGCATTGTAAGAACAACTAAGGAAGCTTCTTCGGAGAACAAACACTGAGGATAAAAGTCACTTCATTTTGGCAGAGAGAATCGACGAGATTGAAAACATAATTTAGAAGTCTGAGAAACCTTCTACTCCTGAACTGAGGTGACTCAAAGAGACTGGGGGAGTGATTAAGTTCCGAGAGACTTGAGAGCACAACGCATCCGCTTTACGAGTATAACCGGAAGAGAGAGAGTATTCTGAGGCAAACGGAGATCCTTGACGTCGCCCATGGAGACGCCAAACCGCACAAAACCGCGCCAAGGCCATCCGCCGACGCTGCCACCGTCGATTCCGCAGCCGCCGCCGGCGGTGGGGAGAGATCAGAAAGGTTGATGAAGGCTTTCGGGAAAACCCAGATAAAGCGATTTGTAGTTTGGGCTTCGGCTCGGCGCTGACCGTTGCGGACGAATGGAATTTCTTTGCAAAATGAAAACCATTGAGATATTTTAGGGTGGCATTTTACCAAACCGACCATCAAGGTTTCAGAAATTTTAAAATCATCCACCATAGTTTGATTTTTATCAAACTTCACACTTATTTTCAGAAATATCACTCCACTTCCATAGGTTAAGAGCAAAGAAAACTTGAGCAAATCCCCCAGGACTAACCCAAATGGTTAGCACAGCCATGTTAAGATTTGAAAGGGTAAGAAATCGATTCATGAGTTTCACCACGCAGACTATCGATGACTCCGCATTTCTGCGCTGGCCACCTAACATCTTGATTTACCTCCCTCCACACATAGGGGCAATGGTGAAAGGCAACGATGAAGAATTGCTAATGTAACAGTTCCACATTAAAGAAAACTTGAGCAAGCATAATCTAAAAGTCTAATATGCAATATAATCATGTTTTCACTATATAACTATTTGCACATGAAAGGCTCGAGAACTTATTAAGGATGAGACTTGCATTTTTTGTGAGATGGAGGACTTAGAAGCGTCTCTTCTTTAGATATCTCAACATTGATTAGCTTTCTTATAAAGTTTGGTAATGACTTTTCACATAGTCAGAGTCAATCCTCAGAGTTAAGGACTCCGAGTGAAACAAAAAAAAAATGATACTTTTAATAGTAAAAAAATTATTAAAAAAAAAGACCTTCTTATGTATATTTTTTTGAAGATAAAATTTTAGACCTTGGATGGGCACCAGCAATCCTCTCCATGGTTGACTCTGCATGTAGTAGGAGATGATCACATTCAAAAGAATGCTTCAAGTATTCAAGTGATCGTATCACTAGACTTTTGGTGATAATTTGAAGCTTAGTTCTAACATGTCTAAAAAAAAATAGAACTGTCACATTAATGGTTTCTCACCGCTGCCCTTACGTATATGAAAGGTAAATCAGGATGTAAAGTGATCAGCTCTAACATGTTTAATACATTATGTATAGATGATTAGGTATTAAAACTTATTTGATGGTGAGAGATTGGACGTAGAGAGTTATTGTAAAGAGGAATACATTATGTATCTATTCGGCTTAATAAAATTTAATTATTTATATATAAAAAAGAGAGGAATAGCAAAAAAAAAAAAAAAAAAAAAAAGGTTCAAAAATAATAAATTTCTTAAGGATATTCGATTGGATTAAATTGATGATTATTTTAATTGGAAGAAAATGAGATTCTCTATCAATTAAAGATACATACAAAATACGTTACAAAGAGAATAAATATCATAAATTGTTAGATTTATAAGAACAAAGATTGACTTCTTCTTACTTTCTATTATCTTATTTGAAGATTCGTAAAAACAAACGGTATATTGTATTTTGAATATAATTCCATTTAAATTAGTTCCCAATAAAACTCATAGATTTTTTAGATAAATGTATTTTTCTCTCTCGCAATGTTCTAAAAAATACATAATATAATATAGTATCTCTTTACATACTATAAAGGGTAATTAAAAGGAGATAAAATATACATTACTTTTATAAGAAAAAACTATAAAATGACACTTGATATCTTGTAACAAGGTAGTTCATAGAAGATTGTTAAATACCGAATTATTTCCTCTTTTTTAATCAAATGTTGCCGGAAAGGATGAGAAAAAGACTACATTCTTATTTAAAAAATATGGAACTGCTATATTAGCAGCCCCTCACCTACTTGAATTTGGAATTAATGAATTTCAATATAATTTAAAACCTATAAATTTATCAAATTAAATGTTATATTTAGTGGGTGCAAGTGAATTTATAAGTTTAAAAGAAGACTAAATTGTCCCCAAGGTTACAGTCCCCAAGGCTCAGTTCTAAAATTTTACACTTTGATTTTTAACTTATAATATATTTGTATGCTTTTCTTTTTGTAAACTATGAATACTATAATTGCTAATGTTATCTATGTGAATATTTTTTATTGTACTATGATGCTCACTAAAAATTCATTGAATTTTTTAAAGTATGAACTGAGAAGCACGTAG
>JBAMHZ010431861.1:0-10756 GCA_037177395.1 Alpinia galanga | reverse complement strand
AAAAGATATTAATAAAGAGAGAAAAAGAAAGAATTAAGGAAAAAAAGAAAAGAATAATAAAAAGTTAATAAAGGGAGAAAGAAAAAGACTGAATGAGGAAAAATTTAGGAATTAAGATTTTAAAATTAAAAAAAATAAAAAAAAATAGAAAGAAAAATCCCTCAACCATAGGGCCTCGCATGAGGCACTATGGTTGTGGGCCGACATATGTGGGGCCTTGTGCAAGGCACCACGGCCGTGTGTCAGCATTCGTACTGTGTTGGTCGGCAGATGTAATAAATTTTTTCGCTTGATCGGGATTGCATACTATTTTAAACTACGGTACAAACTAATATTTAGATAACCAATAACTGCTTTAATTAAGTGATGTGAAACTATAATAAATATAATAAATATGCACATTAAACGAGGAAGAGAAATATTAAAGAAGACTTGATTATTAACGATGAAACAAGATAAAGATAAGTAGGAGATAGAGTTTATTAATGATGAAACAAGATAAAGTAGGAGATAGAGTTTATTAAAGATAAAAATGCCTTTTGCATCAAATTGAAGTCGATCTCATCCAAAAAAAGGCCATCCGGAAAGGCAACCAAAAGACAGTGAAGATATATGCATGATATGCATCTTAGTTACATGAGCAAATTCTAAGCTATGCAGTGGAAGATATCGTTTCTCAAATATACTGGTGTTTTAAATCAAACTGGATCTGACATTTCAACCAATTAGACTGTGAACCAGCAAGAAATGCAGCCCGCTTTGAGAGAAAAACTGGGTGATAAAGAAACCAGTAAAATCTTTAACTGTTAACTGGCATGATTATAAGAAACTCAGCTTCTGGCACGGTGGAAGGTGCTTGCCTTCTATTGAGTTTGACAAGTTCAAATCTTCTCGACTGCAACCATATTTTTTTCTTTGATTTTTTTTAAAATTGCATTTCCCATTAGGTGCTTATATATTTATAAAACAGGTTTAATTATTAATAAATTATATATATAACTAACATATTTTATACCTACAAAAGTTATATTTGTGACATCATTTTTTGAGTTGACAGTTCCACTAATATATTTATGTATATTGTTTAATGTATTTATTGAACATATAAAATGTGTTGCATGCATAAAGTATAAAATATATTTCTAGTGTCATTTTCCCAGCTAACTGCTTTGGCCGGTTCGATGGGATCAAACCAATGACCTGGTAGGCTTACCAGTTTTGTCCAGTCCAGTTTTTAAAACTGCAACTAAGCAACATCATTTACCTACGGTTGCAAATTACTGCGTTTTTTTACCATCTTTCAAATGATCAGATTGTAAGTTACATATTAATTGCTTGTTCCTCTTGGATGCTGTTTCCCATAGATAGCCCAGTCCAAGGTATCTCTTTTCCTTGCATGTATGACTTGCATAAGAGTGTTCATTTATGACTTGCATGACCTGGAAGTTGCTATCTCCATGGAGAACCACCTGATGTTCACTGTAGGGGGATTGCCACTTACCGATGGAAAAATCACGTTTCCCCCAATACCGACTCAAAAACCCACATAAATTGGTTTTGTTCCCAATTTCGTAATCCATACCCATAGTGAGTTGATTTTATTGGAATTTAAAAAATTGATGAGATCTCCCAAAATATCTTGGGTCAACGGCCCTAACAATCTCTCTAGCATTTTTACATCCTCTGCAGAAGGAAAGGCAAGTCTTTTGGTGCATCTGTGATGAGCATTGAGTTGGAATTATAATGGAAGACATCACTATTGATTTTTTGTTAACATTAATACTCATTTAATGTAGAAAACAAATGTTAATATCATTTTGATTTTAAAGAGTGACAGTTGAAGCACTTTATGGAATAAGTCATTTTTGTGCATGCCTAAAACTTTTATGATTTAGTCTATTGGGTAGAAGTTTAACAAGCTAGAGATTGGTTTAGCCCTCTGAATCCTTATATGGCCAGAAGCAGATGCAATATGACCCTTAACTGTAAAAGAAAACGATTAATATGTATAGGTTTGATATATGTTGGCATTCTGTCTCCATTGAACTTTTACACTGACCACTCAGTCTTCACCTTGAGTCTCTAGGATCTTTACTCTCTTATTTGACAAGTTGTATTTTGTTATTTCATCAGGCTGGTGTTTCTCCTCTCCTCCAGCAGCAACTAGAAGAGTTGCAAAAGTGGAATACTACTGAAGCAAAAAACTCTAATAGGAAACCTGGCTTTTTGGTCATCGGTCAGGATTTGGTTGAACCTCTCCAGGCCCTCCGCAGCTCTGGTCATGAGGTAGCTGATTTGCTATAAAATTATTCCTTTGTTAGATATATATATCTTAGCTCTGGGAATGAGGTAGGTGATTTACCATAAACTATTAAAGCAAACGTACCTGGAAAAGAAAAAAAAAAGACAATCTTCTGCTTCTTATTGTGGTTTGGTTGACGAACAATACTGACCATTGTCTCTTGATTTATAGCTTGTCTATTTGATGCATCAATATGTTACTTAGATTTGTTTAACTTGTTATATGCCAACTTATTGAATCTGTGATCAGTCACTTATCTTTTTCATTGCTCTATCCTCACCTATCTTCATGACCGTAGGTATGCGTCAATGTAGACAAACAGAAACAAATAAAGAGGATGGCTGAATCCTTAAAACGCAAAAAACTAGAGGAGAAAAAGCGTATGTCGTTGTGTTATATCTTTCCCTAGCTTCCATTGGCATTTGATAGTATAAATTGATTCTAATAACTAGAATTTGTTTCATCAGGTGCACGCGAGAAACAGAGACGAGAAAGAAAAAAGAGAAAAGAAGGCCTCAAATAGCGGATTACTAGCTCAAATAGTCGATTGATGAATTGCTTTCGGATTAGTTTGTCGGCCTATTCATGTTGACAGTTTCATCTCACATCTGGAAGTCAATTATAAGTTCTGTGTGATTTAAGGTAACTCAAAATGAATAAGCTGCCATTGGATGGGTATTACAGAGCAGAAAGAAACTTTTTCCAGTTGTTTTGTTTTGCTTCCGAAGGAAGATCTAAATAGAAACCAACCAAAATGTGTACAAGCAGTATGTTTTGCAGATTTTGATGAAAATTATCTGACCTGCATTTTAGAGTAAAATTTGTATGCTAATGCAGGTTCAAGTGGAAGTCAAAAAGCTATGAGTTATCTTGTGGAACATCTATATAAACTGACAGCAATGTAGTTTTTGTCTAGATGACAGTCTCTTGAATTGGTGAAATTGATTGATTGATAGTTGCAATAGCCAGCCTCCATGATACAAAACCAAATTCGATATTCAAAATTTCAAAGTGTTATAATCTAATGTTTATAATTAGGGTTGTAAATGAACTAGCTTGATATGTTGTGCTTATTATTGTTTTTTAATTGTAAGTGCTATAATTTTTATTGTAATATGGTAAGAATGAACAAACAAAATAAGTTTACTTATTTTTTGTTTCTTCCAAAAAGTAAGTGCTTATTTAAGGGCAATCTTATTTCTAAGTTATAAGATAAACAACTTAGGTTTATGCTACAGTTATAGATGGAGTTGAAATTCAATATAAAATTGATGCATACAGTTGAGAGTAAAAAAAAAGAAAAAGAGAAAAAGAAATACATTTGAAACAACTCTAAGAATGCGAAATTGTTTTTGTTGTTTAAATTCTCTAGAAAAAAAAAATTCCCAAGGCTATAGTACAGTGATAAAATATCCAATTTGACTTGTATATTTATAATTTTTTTTTTCAAATAAAATGACAAATTAAAGACATTACAATTACCGAAATGTTTATATGAATATTTTTTAATTTATTCTAATGATTAGTGGAAGATATCTTATTTAGGAATTACTTAGTTCTTTATTAGAAATTTATGAAACAGAAAAATTTAAATATGGTAAAAAAGAACATATAGAGAAGGAACCAGTACTCCAACAACTTTTGATCTATCCTTTAAGAAGTCAACTGCAATGACGCTTAAAGAACTATATCTCATTGAGCTCAAAAGTCAAGTGAAGTTGTCCTATAATTATAGAACATTGAAGATGAGCATTTGCAGTAAGAATTCTACCATCAATTACTTACAAGCTTCCAACTACTGCAAAACCTAGAGTCCGATGCTAATCTTTGATAACAAGTTAAATTTGTAAACGATCACAAGACCGTTAGTAGCAAGCAAGGAAGCAATAGGAGATCTTGTGTAACATTAGAGACTTTTGGAAAAGTCTCGACGACGACGACAAACGAATTGATATAACACAAATGAGAAATCAAGTTATGCCTTGTGAATAGATGCCTCTAGAAGCTGTACATGGCCATGGAAAAATGACAGGAATGAGAATTTCCTCAGACGTATCTTGAACCCAGCAGCTGCAATCAGGGCCTAGACACGGCGTAAGGATGACCGTGGTCACTTATGCTCCCTCTCAATCTGTGAAATGGTTGCCTCTTCCTCTTTGTTCTCAAAGGCCCGGATCTGTTCGGCCTGACCAAACCTTCAATCCCACTAACTAAATTCGATGCCGAATGGGGTCTCTGGATTTCTTCCATGTGCCCTGAGCTATACTCCATAGTCATGAAAGAAGCAGCTCCACCATACGTCAATCGTGGTGTAGCACTGTTCCACCAACTGCTCTCGCTGTCAAAGTCACCCTTGAAATCGCAGTCTGTGCCCAGTGAATCCTCCTCCTTGTGGCTAAGAGAATTATCACAGGCTTCATCCATGTCATTGCATATTAGCTTCAATGCTTGTACCACTTCTCCCATGAATGGCCTTTGAGACGCCTCTGCCTGAACACACATGGATGCAATTGCTGCCACCTTTGCCATATTCTCAAAGTCGTACTTTCCGCCTAACAATGGATCGACCAATTGTTCCAATCCTTCTGTAGTAGTAAGCAAAGGGCGTGCCCATGTAACAACGTTCTCTGGACCTTGGGACTGAGATATATATACTGGCTTCCTGCCGGACAAAAGCTCTAGCAGGACGACCCCGTAGCTGTAAACATCACTTTTAACAAGGAGGTGTCCAGTCATAGCATATTCCGGTGCAACATACCTGCAAGGTCACGATTAGACCTCTAGTGACTAGTAGTGTAAGCAGTGAAATCTAGGTAATATGTCATGTTAGTCAAGGAACCAGCAGATGTGTGGACATCACTTTTAACAAGAAATATATCAGAATACCTAAATGGCAAGATTTATCAAGAAGGAACTCTCACTGGCAGAAAGTAGAATACCAAGTTATGATCATCATTTGTCATTTCTTCCAAACGAAATCATGTAATTATAACTGCAATGATAAGAGATGACCACAAACCAAAGATAATGGTAGGAGAGAAATATAACATTACCCAAAGGTACCCATAACCTGGGTGGAAATATGATGAACTCCTTCCGATGCTTCCCTAGCCAACCCAAAATCTGAAACCTTGGGGGTAAAATCATCCTCGAGTAGGATATTACTGGCCTTGAAATCGCGGTGTATGACACGAGGAGTGGAGTCCTCATGTAGATAAGCTAGTCCTCTTGCCGCACCAAGGGCAATTTTCATCCGCGAGTCCCAGTCAAGAGGTTGCTTCATTTTATCAGGGCCTGAAATTCCAGCAAGCAATATAAAAAAACACAGTAATTTGAGTAGAATCCATAATTAAAATGGTACCAGTTGCTAAAAACACAAGGACTCTTAGTAGTTTATAGGCTCAAACCAAACAAATAAAAAACAGATTATTCTAAAGGAACTTCTAGATTTTATCAGGTGCCATGCTTACAGTAATAATTCCACAGATAAGGAACCAGGAAGATACATACCATGAAGATGGGACTCAACACTTCCATTTCGAACAAATTCATATACCAAACACCGGATTCCATCTTCAATGCATATACCAATGAGCTTGACAAGATTACGATGGTGCAATCGACTAAGTGTTTCTACTTCAGTAATAAATTCTCGATCGCCACTTTGGTCCTCCTTGGTAAGCAGTTTAACAGCAACCTCAGCACCATCATCCAAGACACCAAGGTAAACCCGTCCAAATCCACCTTTGCCCAAAATCTTTCTAGAACTGAACTTGTCTGTAGCCTTCTCGAGCTCAGATACTGAAAATGTCCTCACAGAAGGTGGGCAGGTAGGTATGGTGGAAACAAAGGACATTGACATGGAGCTGGCTATACTACTTGATAATATCGATCTATTGCCTGCGTGAAGGCACATAAAATTAAGACAAATGATAATTTAGTGGAAGTCGTTAAACAAAGATCACGAGTATATAGACACAATATGTATTCCTGTAGGTGATCAAGGCTCTGAACATACAATGCAATTGCAGTGCAAACTGCAAACCATCTTTGAATTACAAAGAAAATATAAATTGCATCGAGATGGGCAACAAAACCCATGCATGGATATGGAATCATGGAAACAACACATACAGTAGTTGAGAAACTATATGCAAGCATCAATAGATAAGCAATTATTGATTAGTAAAACCCAAATGTGCAATTGAATCAACTTATTTTCAGTATTTTTCACACTAGAAACGCATTCACGACAGAAGCAGAAAGAATGCAGATAGAAAATGCTTATTGAAAATAAAGCAGAGGGAAAATTTCATAGGAGCCTAAAAAAGAATAGAAAATAAAAGGAAATAAAAAAGCCACTATATAGATGTGCTATACAAAAAAGAGAACAATTGATGTTCTGATTATGAATCATGTACTCGATAATTGATTAATTATCCACAATAAAACAAGTCATGCATCCTAAGTATTTGGTGTCAGCAGCATTCTACATTATAGGTCTTATCCTGTCATGAACTTTTTATGTAAAGTTTATCTTGCTAGTAATATTAACTGATCATGAATCCCTGGAAGAAAACATCAATCCATAGTTTCTAATATCATAGGTAGTACACTTCTCAGTTCTGAGTAGTTAAAACAGAAGGTTTTCAATTAACTACAGGTATGATGCTTGCAGCATGAGATCCGACCAGTGGTTGTGTGACAAAGTTATGACAGAGAAATATGAAATGTATGACTACAGTATGTGCAATGTTAAGAATATCAGACAAAGACTGATGATCAGACCAAAATAACTGGAGCTGTCTCTTTATTCTCCATCATCTAAGAAAAGACTGGTACAGAATAAGATTCAGTTACAGGTTATGAAAGTTGAATGTATAAATTGAGAAAATAATTGAGAACACAAGAACTGGATTATTCATCTCTAGAGAGCCTGATTCCAGAATTAATTTAAATAGACCAAAAGTATTGTTGTTAAGGTCTCTTTCTAGACCAAGTTTTAAGATCTTGAAAGTTGGCTGAGGAAGAGGAAGCGAACTTCAGGGAGCTGGAAGCTGTTTATGCGTAACGTGCAACTTCAGAAATGCTCCAGTCAAGATTTTGCTGAATTGTGCTATTACAAGAAACAAGAAGTGAAGAATCTAGTAATTAAGTGATTGAGCGAGGATTAGCTGGATTTTTTTGTTAAATTGTACTATTAAAAGAAACTGGAAGTTTTTGTCGATTGATTGTTCAATCTTCATTTTGATAATCTTTTTGTAATATTTGATACTAGGAAAGATGATTCATTACCAGTTTAAATCTCTTCTCAGTGGCATTGGCTTTTGCAAATAAATACAACAGTAAATATGCATCATAGAATAAACAGGAAAGGCTACTAAATAATGGTTCAATTGTTGTTACCTGTTTTTCGGATTACTGAGGAAGTACATGTAGGTCCGACAGAGCTAGAAGATCGACCAAGCTTCTTCAATCTCAGAGTCATGCACACTATGCCAAAGCATATCAGCATAAGCATGAATGAGGATAACACAATTATGGTGACTATTCTTCCATTAAATTTCTGCTTCTTGTGCATTGATATATTTGCTGTAAGTGGATCTTGATGACCTCCAACACTTGGACCCAATGACTCGCCAAAAGAGGGTGGTGGAGAAGGCAGTCCTGCATGGTGTTTCTAGATTCTTAGCATGCTACAAAGTTGGCATGTTGATAACATATGTAAAGAGGAGCATGGCATTACCTGGATAACGAACATATAGCACATCATACTCACCAAAAAGAGACATGTTTATTGGCACTTTCTTTTGCCAAAATCTCTGGTAAGTCAGCAATGCAGACATCTTATCAAACTTCTCACCTAGAGGCACTAGGTCAATACTAACAGTTGTCTTTTCTGGGTCCTTAATGCTAGCAGTGGCACCCATTATTCTTACTTGACTTTGTTTCAAAAACGTGCCAGCTGCAACTTCAACTTCAAGCTCAGCAATTCTTGAGAATAGTTCAAATGGAGCTACACCAAGATCAATTCCAACTTGCATAGGGTAGACACACCCACAAGGTGAACCGATTGGGGTTGAAGTGAGTGGATCTGAGCAAGATATTTCATCACAACCTGTTTGAAGGTTAATAATAAATGCAAAAAGGTTAATCATGCTAACTAGCATCCTCATTGATCCATCATCAATAACATAATTAACTAAACTGTTACAAGTTTTGTTCAAGCAAAACAAACCACACCCTGAGATTGTTCTGGTGTCACTGAGGTTGGTGAGGGAGCAGGAGGCAAACTTCTATGGTGTTTTACCCGATGATGTCCCAAGTGTGAACCTGAAGATGATCAAATATACTTGGCTTTTTGAGAACCATCAAGACAAGATAGGTATTTTCAAAATCAAAATGAGTTTACCATGATGTTTAGGAGAGACGACTGGAGAAGGTGCAAGACCTAAAGGTGTTAAATTCCACAGTTTGGGTGAGTTTGTTGGAGATACTACCTGATCCATTTCCACATGCATTCCTGCACAAGTAACTTGGAAAATTATAATGATTGCCTATGTTATGAATGTGGCCAACAAATCAGACAATAAATAAATAATGGCTAAATATGCATGGACATGATAAAAAAATGTATATCTATATATCAAATGGTAATACAAATGAAATAAAAAAATAGACATCAAGGGGACGAGAAAACACAATGAACCAAAAATATTTGCTCCAAAATTAATCATTGTAATCTACAACACTTCAATATCAATGAAAAGTAGATGGAAATAGGGTAAACTACATCTTAGGATTAATGTTGCAATCTACAATTCTGGTCTTCCAGGTTGTAACCTTTCTTGCAGTCAACTAATGATGATCTGAACTCCAGTTTTGGATGGCCATTAATTGAGAAGAATTAATAATAATTAAGGCAATTTCGGTGGGTACAGCATCCCTTTCTCTCTTAAAAAAACAAAATTCAGAAGAACGGTAAGCAGATATTCTAACGCCCATCTCTACTAGCCTGCAACAATGCAAGCAGAAAATCAACAAGAACTTGCAGGGTCATATAGCTAACCACAGTTTGTATTTGCACCCTTATTTTTTCCAAATAATTCTGCGTACAAACTACTTGCAGGCAATAATATCAATCATTTGTTCTAAGCGAGAAAATTTCTTAATTTTTAAGCAATCAAATTTTGTCTTTTTTTCCCCTCCATCCTACAGAGGTCGTAATACCTAACGCATCAACTAGAGGGCCCAAAATAACAAATTTAGCGAAGCACGAGACCACATTCCCCACTTTTCCCGCATCCATCTCAATAGAAGCCGAAAACCAGCCAAACCCCAGCTGCCGAAAAAAGCGCCTTCCGAAAACTAAAGAAACCGCGTCATCGGACAAAAAAGACTCGATCTTGCACAAAATGCCGGAAAGCAAAGTGGGGGAGGGCCATACCGGTGCGATTCGGAGCTAAACGGAGCAGCGAAAACAGAAGCATCAGGATCCCCGACATCTCAACTCGTCAGAAGTGCTCCCATTTCGCCATTCCAGGAGTCCAAAATGGCGGCGCTCCGGCGACGCCGCTGGAGGAGGCGGAGGAGGAGGAAGCTCCGGAAGGGCTGGCTCATAAAGCCCTAGGCCATGGCGGCACCAGCAGATCCAGGATCGCCGCGTCGAGCGAAGAGAAAGGGGTAGCGGATGGAGATCGATCGGGCGAGCGAGCAAGCGAGTGAGAGAGAGAGAGAGAGGAAGAGAAATAAAGAGGTGAGCGCAATTACGGCCACTGCCACCAAACTTTGAGGTCGTAGAGCGAAGCGAAAATTAAATCGCAAGGAAATAACAACTTGGAAATGTCTCTCTCACTTTACTCCCACTATTTATTATTATTTATAAGTTAGTTCCATTTGTGGTACCTTTCTAATTTTTAATACGCACCCTAAAATTTAAAAATCTCAATTTTAAGATGAAACTGAAAACTAGGGTCAACATTTTCATTTCAATAAAATTTATTTATATTTAAACACATAGAAAATATTAAAAAAAATTAATAATTTATAATTATATTCAAATACATAGAATATAATAATTTATACAATTTTTAAATTTTAGATTATTCATAATATATTAAAAATAATATAAAATTTATATGTTAGACTAGTATTTTATATAGACAACAATTCTGTTGGTTGAGTTAGAATAATATAAAAATCTTAATAAATAAACTTGACTAAATTTGAGGGGTAATTTTGTGAGAATTCTAAGGACTTTTTTTATAACATTATAAAAGTCGAAGAGCAGAATGAAATTTCTTTTCTATTTATTTAATTCATTTGGATATTTTCCCAATATGATAATTAATCTTTAACATTTAATTCCCATCCCTAATTTGCACGTTGATATCTTAATCGTTTTGATGCCGCGTCCATTAAATTTAATACAGTTTCGATTAATGGAGCCTCGTG
>JBAMHZ010431850.1:0-10757 GCA_037177395.1 Alpinia galanga | reverse complement strand
TAAAATAGCTTGTTTGCACTTATTGCGATCTTCTTGAGATGCCTTTTGACAACCAGATACATTTCCATGTATATTTTCTATGTGCTCCTTGATCTTATACACGCCCCTGGACATTATTTTCCCACATAACTTGCATTTAACTTTGTTGAGGTTCTTAGGATTGATCAACATCTCAAACTCCCATCCGATGTCACCTGACTTTCTCCTAAGAATCACAGATTCGGGTTGAGTGATGGATGCGGTTGATGATGGATTGCTTGCTATTGTTACCTATTATTAATCACTTAATTAATTGTAATAACCTGAAAATATCTAAGAATACAATTAGTAGCTTTAGAGAAATTTATAATCAAATATAAAGATAATCGGCTCGCCCCTGGCAAAGATGGCCAAAACAATATAATAATTACTCCATGTGAGAATGAAGATGGTTGTACATTGATTATGATTCATAATTTATTAATTTAAATAGGATTAAAAAAATAAAATAAATTTTAAAATAATTTATAAAATATTTTTTAAATTAATAAGATAATTTTATTAAATTTTAATTAATCTGACTATAATTTAAACTATAGGATTATTAAATCATATAGTTTGATTATTAAATCTTATAGTTTGAAGTATAGTTTAAGGAGTTGATTATTAAATAGTAATATTATATTTTAATCCGCAGGCAGCAGCTGTGCAGCAGCAGCGCGAGCAATGCATGTGACCCCGTGACACCTCCCCACTGCGCACACTGCCGCGGCCAATGCTGAGGCCTGCGCAGTGCGAGCAGCGTGCGTGCCTCTGTGACTCCGCGATGCCTCCCCGCCGCACACACTGCCGTGGCCAACGCTGAGGCTGCACCTGCACAAGAAGTTGTTGTCATTGCTGCCATGGAAGGATTAAACAGAAGAGATTGAAGCATTAATACTTATAGGCCATGGTGATCGATTTTCTTGTGTGCTTTTGATCGATTTTCTTGTGCACTGCTTGTAGATGAGAATCTGTGTTAGGTCATGCGATGTATCTGTTTCCCTTTAAATTTGTTTTATTTGGGCTTTCAAAATTAAAAGCCCAAAAAACATTAAAAAAAAAATTGGAGCGACAAATTGGAAAGCCAACTAGCGGCGCCTAATAGCGCGTAGCGGCGCCTAGGGCCGACTAGGGCGCCTCTCCGCGTAAGATGACCGACTAGCACCTTTTCAATGCGTCGGCGATCCCAGTGCCTATGCCGTCTAGGCCGCGTTTAGAACACTGGTTACCAGTTGACTGACTGTTAATGTGGAACGCAGAAAGAAACTATTACTACACAACAACGATCGCATTGCAAGCACTGATTGGCTGTTGGGTGGCAGTCACAACAAGGTTTCGAAGGCTATGAAAAGAGGAGTGGAATAGTGTTAGTTAAATCTATTAGAAGCCTAATATTTCTCTATGCTTTCCTTTTTTTTATAATCCTTTTAATTTGTGAGCTTGTAAGACCTTTCGTAGTTGACCAAGAAAGAAAAAAAATAGTATTTTTTCGAGAGTGATTCACTGACGGATTATAGGTCATAAAATAGGAGCCCAAAGGCTGCCAACCGTATTAAACAAATGTGTTAGCGATTGCAGGTGTGTTTTCTTGTTTATGTTGCATTTTCATTGCTAATCATTTTGAAACATTGTTATTGAGAGCAAGTGTAGTCAAGGATCATACTTGTAGGTTGGAATCGCTATTCACCTCTTTCCATAGCTCGGCCATCTGGTCCTATCAAAATTGAGTTTCAATGTCTCAAGAGTTGATGGGGAAGAAGCAAAGATGTATTAAGGGTCTAAGCACCCCCTATGGACAAGTCGTTCTTTTGGTGTTGGGATTTGTTGGAGGTTGCAAGAGCTGCCACCTCTGGGAATTTGAGCTGAGGATGTCGGATGGAAAAGGGGAAAGAAAAATTCTTCCTCCTCTTGAAAGGCTTCAACCCAAACAAAATAATTAATACATAGGAGATTAAGATCCCTTTTAAAGGCTTCAACCCAAACAAAAGTAGAAATGAATTACAATATTGTAGAAAGGAATAATGTTACACTGTACTGGATTGAACTTGAATAATTTTCTATTTTCTATAATTATCAAATTTGAAACTATCTCATCTAACTTATTTCCTAAATAAAATGATCTGCCAAAATAAACTTTTATAAACTCTAAAACTCGATGAAAATTAAATTGTCTAACACATTTATAAATATTATACTGTCAATTCTAAATGATTAGGACAAAATATGCCTTATGATAATATGCTTATTATTTATCTGTCAGGGGGATAGTTGGATGTACATAAGCATATTCAAGTATGTGTGCACTTGCATATCTATTACATAAAACATTTTCTAGACCATTGCTTTGTTTTTTATTTTTATTTTTACTTTTTGATAGATCTAAGATACTTGACATGTTTATTTGTAATTTTTCATCTTTCCAACATGGGCAACTACTTGATTTTTTTTATTTTTTATTTTTTTTTGTATTGATAAACTAGAAAGTTCAATTATGAAAATAATAGTACACAGGAAAGCTAGAGGGTGATGTGAGTTATTATATATTGTTAGTCCAGGAGCTTGAGGGTGTATTTTGGACATTGAAATTCTTAACTATTCAAATAGTCCTAGTTAAGTTGGACCTTTGTTGATTTTAGTTTAGTATAGAGGTAATGAGTGTATCTTCTTTAAAAGCACAAGCATTTTGGACAAATATTCTTCTAAGCATAGATAACGATTTCAATTACAAGACAAATGGGATATGTGGCTAAGTATATACGGAGGTGTGACATTTGGCTATTTTTTGTCAAGACAAATTAGGAAGTCTAAGGTATCATTCTGAAACAATGTGGCAACTATAGGAGGTTGTGAGTTATGTGAGTAACCTCATGTGATAGAGGTGATTGAGGCCGTTAATGCGATATTGAGTATTTGATTTTCCATAATAAATAGTTGTTATGCTTATGTAATATATTTTTAATTATGTTTGACAACCTCTTACAACAATCACTTGATGATTTTATAAATTATTTTATAAATAATTATATCCCATTATAGGCTTGTAAAGTAGTAACAGCTATTGGTTGTAGAATTCCTAATTTTAGGAGTCAGATATCTGGATTTTTATTTATTTATTCTTTTGATTCATCATTGCCTACTGAAAGTATTTTGATGGAAAAAATGAAAGAAATTAACTGGAGTACTAATATTTTGGTGACATTTGCAACCACTAACTGAAATATTTCTGATGAATAGAAGGGTTCCACAACACTGATAACTGACAGTATATGAGTTCTAGTGTTGAGTTTCTCGAAGGTAATGTAAACTTGCTGAAAAGCCACCATAATCTCTTCCTAGTAAACCAATAATCTACAGTGTGGAGGTTAAATAAACCTGTGGCTCTTTCGACAGTAAAACAGTGTATATTTAGAGCCCTTCTTTGTTAGACTTGATCTGTTTTCTTCTCTACTAAAATTCTTTTCTGGTACCTTAATGCCAGGGTGGTTGGCACATAAACTCTCATTTCTCAACATAGATGGGTTAACGTTTGAGATGTATCCTTGGAGAAAATGGACGTTTATCTACCCCAGTTGTCCATAACCTGATAAGCTATTCACGATGCGCCGAAGAAGGTAATCATTCGCTTTTAATGAACCAAAATACAACAGTAATTTAGATATATTGGTTTTGGCATGCTTTGTAAATCTTCAATTACCACTATCAAGCTAATATACAAGGTCAGAGCTAATTTTATAAGGTGGGGCTCCACCGGAAATTCCCTCTCTCTGGAATGTGGCTCATCCAAAGTGGTTAAATTACTTTATGGTGCGTGCTATTATTTATACTTCTAGATTTGCATTTTTTTTTCTTCCAATTTTGGAAGCAACATCCATTGGTGACTGGTTATACAACTAACTGTGGTTCTTAATAAGTACTTGTTCTTCTTATTAGATTTGGTGTAGTAGTCTTTTTTTTTTTCCTTTTTTTCTTTTTTTTTGCAAGGGTCACCTTGATCCTCGCTCCTAAAAACTCTAGTAAAGTTGTCTACTTCCAACTATTATACATGTACGATTCTGAGTAGATATTTAACCATATCTATCATCCTACCTCCATAATAAATAAATAAAGCGCTTCATCTTCTTCTTTTTTTTTCTTTTTTTTTTTTTTTTTGAGTTTTTGGTTGACATTTCAGTCTTCTTATTGGTTAGGAAAAGTGGACCACGTTTAGACAAGGTATTTATTGGCATCATGTGAGAACGATCAAAATGATATTTCTTGAGAAAAGTAATTGGTTGGGTTTTTTGACTTTAGGCTTTGTATGGAATATAAGATGCCTCTTTCACGCTGCAACTACGTAAAATTTCCGTTGGATTTGTGCCAGCAACCATGTGAATTTGTCGGTGTTTCAGTTTTTTTCCATGTAAAATATTTTTTTAAAAAAAAAACTTTTGAGGTCTATGTAGGATATTCACCACATGAACTTCTTTACCCCAGTAGTAGAACGCCTGAACGTGGGCAGGAGTAACAGATTCGAGTTTTCACCGTATTTCAATTTAAGTCTTAGCAAATTCCAATTGCATCTCCTATTTTGCATTTTTATTCTTCATTTTCCAATTTTTTAATAATCTTTTTTTTTTTAATTTTAGAAAAGATAAAGCATTGTCACACGCTAGTATCAAATAATTAACGCCATTTTTCTTTTTCAATTTTTTAAAATAATTCCTTCTGTTCAACAGCAGAAAATAACTAGATAATTTTCCATACACCAAACTCATCCTTAGTCTACTATTGTTTAATTAACTATAGTTGTTTTGTAAAAGAGCTCCCCGTTTGAGGTGATTTCTAAACATAACATTTCGACGAGTTTGGCAATTAAAATTGAAGTAATAAGTCCAAAAGAAGTCAGCGTCTAAGGTGTGACCTAGATCGAAACATAAACTGCTTTGATAAAATGGGGAGGGAACCAGATGAGTTATAAAATTTCAAGTGAGTAGTCAGTCATTCACTGTCCTCGAGAAGCAATGTCGAACCAGATCTCAACTGTGCACAAGTTGGAACCTCAAATTAACAGAACATGGAACGTCTCTTGCACATGGCAGCTTTTGTAGAGTCACCACAATGGCATACCCAAACAGACGAGTCACCATTGACGTTAAACCCACCACATGATGTGCCTTCTTGAAAACTTCTGTAATACATTCCTACGATGCTCAAAGAAACCAAGTCAGTTAACCCGAGAATACACTGTAAATGATGAATTACTGGACGTAATTACCTCACTTTCTGCAGCATCAGATGTATTTCATTCCTGCAATTCTTGTACGCCTAGATATCAAGAATTGACTCAAGGAACAAATAACTCCTAATAATCCTAAAACTCTCACAGTTTGTATGTCTGTTATCACAATGGACGGCAAATTTAATGGCAATGTAAGCAACAAGACTGCGTCAGTCTGCTTTACATAGTCCCACATAAAGCGGTTGAAGAGAATATGGTTAGGTAAGGTGAGCATAAGAAGGGCAGTGTTTTTTACTGCAAAAAGCCAACTTATTCCTCCAATTTCAAGTCCCCATCCCATGCTCCCTCGCCAAGTTTCCTCCCAAATCCTGTACAAAGCAGTTAATACCAAGTATCCAGATATAACCACAGTCACAGGAAAGTATCTTTGTCTGTCACCAAAACCAGCAAATATATCAGAATCCTGATTGAGAAGCAGAAGGATTGGTGCAAAGAAAAATATTGCTCTGCTTGCACCACCGGTGAGATGGATGTTTAGTACCAGGCAGAGGATGAAACATACTACTGTAGCAACATTGCCTACGGCAGGCATCCAAACAGCCTCAGTTGTCAGCCTCTTGATTGTGAGGGATGGTGCAGCAGATGCCCTCCTCTGGTGAATGAGTCGTGTTTTTGGTGGCAGGGCATAGTTGCGGTCAGACTGACTTGGTGACACACCTCTGCCAAGAGCCTTCTCACGCAGTAAAGATGACAACTCAAACTTGATTTCTAAAGCTATAAGCATGAATATCATTGCGTAGAGACCCATAAGTGAAACTCTAGCTCCTTCGACAGCAAGGAGAGTGTTGAACCTTTCTGATTCTTCCCCTTCTATACTACTCTTGGCCCTAAGCTGCCCTTCCAATAAATAAGTAACTGGAAAGAGGGCTACCAGTAAAGCAAATACCCAAGGCAGAAGCCTAGTGCTTGAAGCAGATGGGAAGTGTGTGAAAACTACCAGGACAGAAGCACAAACAATTGCAGCAACAAGGAGGGGATATAGAATTACAGCCTCGAAGAAATATTCAGCACAGATATAGATGCCCAATGCTGTCCCAACTCCAACTGCATAAAAGGTCCTCAATTCGACAATATACTTAATTGGTATAATGGACGTGATTGCTGCTAGAGTAAGCAAGATAGTTGCTATAAGTAGCCATGATGGCCATGTTGATCGACTAGCAAAAAATCCATAAATTGAGATATCATCATTTGACTCATGAGCTGCTTTAATCAAATCCGAGTGGAATGTCAATGATAGTGGAATTGGAGGCTGCATTAGAACAAAAAGCAAACCCATCGACACTACCAAGACAAGGAATCTCTTAGCCATCTGCAAATGCACAAAAAAAAGTTTCTCATTAAAACAGATATCGTTGCCAAATATCGTATCATCCGAGATTCAAAAAATGCAAAATAATATACATTCAAGAAAAGATATAATACAAAGACAAAACTTAGTAAGTGCACTACAAATATGAATGTAACAAAAACAATGTTATATGCAGGCATATGCATATTCAAAAGTATTAAGACCAAAAGACCATTATTTGCCCAAGCAAGAGACAGAAGATATCAGCAATATATATGATTAATAAATTTACCTATATGGTCTCATCGTAACACTTAATTTGCCTATGAATAAATACATTTATCACATTTTCATAATTGTGTTTGTTTGAGAGTATTGGAATAGTTCCATTAGCCCTCTATATGTATTTATTAGTTTCCTGTTCTATTTCAAAATATGTATGTTCTCTCAATTGTGCATTTCATCTCAACTTGGTACCATAGCAGACCTAATCTCTCCAGTTTACATTGGAACAAGTGAATCTTTATGCCTTCTCAGCAGGTATTCACTCCTATCCTAGCGTTCACTGCAATTAATGATTCCAACTATCTAGTATAAGAAAAATTTATTTGGGATCCTAATCAGTTCTAATGGAAAAATCATTAACCTTTCCACCTAAAAACAGAGAATGATGTGGTCATTTAGTTTGCATAGGAAAATTCAGCGCACAACTAATAATTGGCATCTCAACAAAATCGAATAGATCCTCATTCCCAACTGAGCATGGTGCAACACCAACATAGCAAGCCCTCTTAACCTGCCAGCATAGGGACCCACATGACAGTTGAAGAAATAGTCCACTAAAGGCTTCTAGCTACCTTTCTAAATGAATGTACATGAAGTGTGCATGTGGTGGCAGTCATTTAATGGTTTTAAATCTTGCCTCGTCTAGTCATCTACATGTTAACCAACATTCATATAGTGTTGAAACATGGTGCCAACTCAATACATCATTGGAATCTCATTGCCAAATGTCAAGGAAGCTTTGACAATTCAACTAAGATAAGGGTGGGAGCTAAAACGTGGGAACCCTAAGTCAAACAAGAAAAGGACAGTGGATGGAATAGTTAAACCTCTTATTTGTTTCTTTTTCATGTTCCTCTTCCTCTTTTCCCTCTTCCACTCCACTAGTGGACCCAAGTTAGCATGTCTAACAAGCACTGACCTTTATCATGCATCAACATAGACATTCATAAGAACTTGGTGGGAAAAACAATAGAAGATTAAAAAAAAGGCTTATATTTTCCACCTGATGCAAGAAACTGCATGCTGGATTTTTATTTTGCTACTACAATAAATCGGCCAAGGTTTTCATATTTCTGTCAGCACATAATTGTACAAGCTGTGAAATCAGTTTCGAGACTGGTATTAAAAAACTTGGCCATTTGAAGTTATCAAAGTGGAATCCATTAATGAAGTGTAGAAGGGAGTCATTGCATTATGATTCAATCTTTATGGCAGGTAGACTGGTCAAGTCGATAAAGCTACTGTTGTGTTTATCTACAATCTGTTTTAAGGTTGAACAGATCCAGAAATTGTAACCTGGAGACCCAGTAGATCTGAAAAAAATCTCCGGCCTCATCCCATGTCCTTTCCTTATCTGGCATAGTTTCTATTCCAGTAAAAAAAAATTGAATTGTGCAGCCTCTCCATCTGTCAACCCCTATATAATCGGAGAGTTTTCAATCCTTGCCCCTGTAGCTTTTGGGGATTTCTCCCTATGCTATTTAGTCGCTTCTAGAGAAATCATGATTACTAAATCTGGAACATATCTTCTCTTTAAACCTCGTGAAGTCATCTTCCACTACCCAACTGTGAGCTTCTCCTCCCTCTCACTTCTCCTTGCTGATGAAACTGCAACTACAAGAAGCATCCCATCTCGTTTGGGTTTGCTGTCATCCTCAACACCAGTAGGTGTTGAAGCGGAGTGATGCAACATCAACATCAAACTGTTGAACAATCCAAGAACACGCAAGAATCTGAAACTAAATTAATGAAGCGAAGAAAGAAAAGATTATCAATTCCAAGATTCTAAACTTCTTTTATCCACTCAAAATCATCTGCAAGCATATCATGAAAATAAATATTCTAAATAAAGCTAATATGCTAATCTTAATAGGGAATATAACTATTCACTATTTATTATCAAAATAAAAAATGCTAATTACCAAATGTCAAAAATTAAATCTATAATTTTTTGCAGACACACCAATCTTAAATATTTTCTAATTTCTTTCCTTTTATAGCGGATGCATTAATCTTGAATTAACCTCTAACTTATTTTAATCAAAATTATTTTCTTTTTTGCATTATTCGTCTCCTTGTCTGCAGAATTCTTCACTCTTCACTTCTGAGAAGAGATTGACTTTAAAGAAGTTGTTGGATTCCTTTTTTAGATCGTTGTTTCCAAGCATAGAAAACAATTATCAGCAATTTACCAAAGGACGCATGTAAACTAATCAAATTCCCAAAATGCGCACCTTACTTTCAAAATTTCCAAAAAGCACACTTAATTCCTGCATTACCCCTCTGACTTTTTCTTCTCTTTCATCTTTCCTTTGCATGTAATTTTTCTCTTTCCTTTTAAATTACTTTTTTTATTTGATATTAATACTGATAAGCACCACCGTGATGGTGCTGAATTTTGAAATCCAGCACCACCGTGGTACTGATCCAGTACCAGCACCACTTGGTACTAGGTTTCGACGTCCAACACCACCGTGATGCTGGGTTTTCAAACCCAGCACCAAGTCGTGTTGGGTTTCAAAAATTAACACCATCAAGTGGCGTTTGATTTTTTCCAGTGTCATTTGGTGGTACTAATATCTGGAGCACTGTAGAAATTCATAGGAGTTGAAATAGATTCAATCATAGTTCTATAGGTCTATTAATGAGTTTTGACCGAAACTCATTGATGGACCTAAGGAATTTAGATTTTTGAAAAGTTGACATGTAATGAAAGAAGTGCAATGAAGATATTTATGATGTTTATGTTTAATTTCGACATTCATACGATAAGTTATACTTATGTGTCAATTGTAGGGACATGGACATCATAAATATCTTCATTGCACTTCTCTCTTCCATTACATATCAACTTTTCAAAAATCTAAATCCCCTAGGTTCATCGATGAGTTTTCAGACATGGACATCATAAATATCTTCATTGCACTTTTCTCTTCCATTACATGTCAACTTTTCAAAAATCTAAATTCCTTAGGCTCATCAATGAGTTTCGGTCAAAACTCATTGATGGACCTATAGAACTCTCATTGAATCCATTCCAACTCCTATGAATTTCTACAGTGCTCCAGATATCAGCACCACCAAATAATGCTGGAAAAAATCAAACACGACTTGATGGTATTAATTTTTGAAACATGAAAAGTTGATATAATGGAAGAAAGAAGTGCAATAAAGATATTTTTGATGTTCATCTCTAATTTTAACATCTCTACGATATGTTATGCACAATTAGATATCCTTACAATTGACAAATAAGCATAACTTATCGTATGAATGTCGAAATTAGACATGAATATCATAAATATCTTCATTGCACTTCCCTCTTTCATCACATATTAATTTTTCAAAAATTTAAATCTCACTAGGCCCATCAATGAGTTTCGATCAAAACTCATTAATAGACCTATAGAACTCTGATTGAATTCAATCCAACTCTTATGAATTTCTACAGTGCTCCAGAAACCAGCACCACCAAATGATGCTGAAAAAATTAAACATAACATGATAGTAACCCAGCACCAAGTAGTATTAGAGTTTAAAAATTAACACCATCAAGTGGTGTTTAATTTTTTCAGCATCATTTGATGGTGCTAATTTCTAGAGCATCATAGAAATTCATAGAGTTGAAATGGATTCAATCAAAGTTCTATAGGTCTATCAATGAGTTTTGACTGAAACTCATTGATGGACCTAGGAGATTTAGATTTGTAAAAAATTAATATATAATGAAAGAGGGTTGTGCAATAAAGATATTTATAATGTTCATATCTAATTTTGATATCTCTACGATAAGTTATACGGAATTAGACATCCCTACAATTAACACATAAGTATAATTTATCATATGAATGTCAAAATTAGACATGGATATTATAAATATCT
>JBAMHZ010431797.1:0-10762 GCA_037177395.1 Alpinia galanga | reverse complement strand
AAAAACCTTTTACATAATTTTCTCATGCTTTATAAAAAATTATTTTTAAAACTCAAATTTATGACCTTTAAATCATAAATTAAAATTTATCATTACAACAAAACTTTCCTTCCATCTTTTTAATTATTTATGTGAAAAAATAAGTGTACTTACCAAATCCGCCTTGGACCTTAATTGCTTCTTTAATTTTTCTTATGTGATTTCACTATTTTTTACGTGTACACAAGATTAAGAAAAAAAAAAAAAGATCTTTACGGACTTAAAATAAAGCTACACACTAAGACCTGAAGGGAAAGAGTAGAAGAGACAAGGAGGAACATCTATAACACATTGGAAAGGGAAACAAACATAAATTCTAGTTCGAAGAAGGTTCCGAGAGCTTTAAGAACCAAGCACATTCACAATAAGCTTAGGAAATAATAAAAAATATATACTTCAATGCACTGTGATAAGCTAAGGTCTGTACGTGCCAATTTCATTACTGTGATGAGCAATGCACAAGATCATCTTTAACCTTCAAATTCGCATGATATCATAAATAGAACATAGATGAAGGCTTGCTTTTAGAATTGAAGAAACTACATTGGTTTTCCTGCTCATAAATGTTACATCATTTTAATGTCTTGAAGGCCAGGATGGCATGATCAGTAAACTGCGTTAGCAGTGCACATGGAGAACATTGGGGCTGCCAGAACCATGCAAAGAATGATTACATGCAAAAGCATGCCTATTTCGCTGGTATGTACATATGCATGTAGTTGAAAACCTACTGATTCTAACAAAATTGTGAATGATATGTCGACGTCTTAAGCATCATGTCGGAGACTCGGCCAAAACCAAGGTATGCCACCAGCCACATGAAACGTTTTTTGGCCTATGGCTTCCGAGTGGAACCAAAGCAGGGGTGTTTCGGTCGATCGCATCCCCTAAACCGAGCTGAGCAAAGAAAAAAATATCAGTTGAAATGACAAGCTAAAGTCCGAGCACAACAAGAACTTTTTTTTGCGTATACAATGGTACCTGGCCATATTTGTTCCATCCCCAGCAAAAAACCTGCTCATCCTCTGCAATACAAATATGTAGTCATTTCGTGCTCAGGAGAAGATGTTCCAGGTACAATACTATTATTTTTGTTTCAGAAATGGTGAAACTATATCTCAAAAAATGTCCCGTATGTCAAGAAAAGCAAGAATGCAATTTCACTTTATGGACAATATAAATAGAACGGCCTCTTCCTAAAAGTTTAATTGGTCATCCCATCAAATTGAAGATAATACTAAAGCTGTCCTAAAAGTTTAATTGGTCATCCCATCAAATTGAAGATAATACTAAAGCTGTCTCGCTAGGGCCTGTCCTGAAATCCTATCACTAAAATAGCCATATTTAAGCCAGTTAACCGCACATATCAGGCAACTCACTGCAAAGTGAGAATACACTTTCTGGATAGAGTTTGGCAACTAAAACTGGACTTGCATAATCAGATGGATTCAGAATATTTACCTGTCAGCATGGCGCTATGGCGTGCTCCACAAGAGACTACTTTAGCATTCTTGTTCTCTAGGCACGGATGATCCAATAGCTTCGGAAGAGTCTGCAGCCACAAGTATGCCAGAGGGGTAAATGTCGCAAAGATGTAACAATTGAAATATAACAATTCCATCATTTCGCAAAGAATGCACAAGTAATTTAAGATTTAGTGGTAATGAAAATTAGCACCTCTGCTAGATCAGAACCAGTTCCTAACTGCCCAAATTGATTTCCCCCAAAGGTGTATACAGCACCGTCAGTAGATGTGCACACAGTATGCCACAAGCCAGCAGCAATTCCTTGGATCTTGACACCCAGAAGAGATGAAACACAAGTTGGATTCAGTTCGTCATCCGTACTTCCTTGTCCACACTGAACAAAAATAAAATAAAATAAGGGAAAGAAAAGATAAAGTTAGTATTCCAGATAAAAACATAGAAATAAGACAAACTCCCATGTTAAAATGGGCATCATCTTCAATAATAAAATATGTTTGTCTTTTTCTACAATTCATACTATTTCTTAAAGAAACATATTTTTGTGCCGTCATCCTAAAGAACATTTAACATTTGGAAGTGAATGATATTGACAGCGAAGAAAATATCCAGATAGATTAAAGAGGAAGGTACATGAATAAAAAAGTGACCACATTCCAAACCAATTATTACTAGTTTCTCTACTCAATTATCAGAAAATAAAAATCATGTTACCCACTCAGTAAACATGCCCTGAATGAATGAGAGCAGATGCTTCTCAAACTTAATCTGAGATGGTGAATAAGAAAAAAAAAATAAATTATGTACCATTCACATACTTGGTTTAATATGCTCTCCAGTGGTATATAAACTAGAGGAGAGTAATATTTACTCTAAAAGATTCAATATTAAATGGAAGCGGAGAACTAATTATGTATAGCCATAAAGTTTGATCACACAATCATATCAGCTGAAAAGGATAAACATTATGTTGCATGAAATGTATGCTAAGAATGCTATAGCTCCTAAACATTTGCTATCTTCCTAACATCTGGTCATCTATCTCAACATAACCACATTCACATGCATGGACACAGTGAGCTGAAAGTTACCAAGGATTGATGTTATACTAGCCATTCCAGCTAAATTTTTTAAGACATTTTAGAAGAATGAACCACATAATTAACTCCAGCACCAAGATTGTTTGAAGTTCGAGGATTATCTAGTTAGGCATAAAAACAATAGATATAGTGTTGATGTGGATTACAGTCGTGCATTACTTCAAATTTCTCTGGTAGGTATTCCAAACTTAAAACCAATTTTTATAATTCAGATGATTGCAGGAAAGTATTATAATCTATAACTATTAATGTCGGTCCATCTGTTAAGGGTCTCTCTAACTTTAGCCCTCAAATTCCCATTCAAGAATGAACATACTCGGATAAGTAGAAGGGAGAGTAGAAACAAATTTAGAGCAATTTCTCTGTTTTTTTCATCATCTGAATCAAGTACAATGTTCATTTTCAGTATCATAAAATAATTCTTGTCACACCTTAAATCTTCAATAAACCTAAATTTGCAAATACGACACATGCATACTTCCTCATTTTCTCTCTATTTAGAGATGTCTCAAATACAGGCACATAAATGACAAGGAAGATAATATTATTCCAAATATGAATTTCAAGATCATGAGAAATAACAGATAGAAAAAACACGACTGACATAGCTAGAAGAATGTAAGAGATTTACAGATTCTACACGAACTACAACCTATTGCTAAGAAGCTATCACAAACAGTCCAACTAGAGATATATAATAAGCCTATTGAAGGATTAAATCCTGTAACTTCACAATTTTCTCTACCAAATATAGTGGTCTTTGATAAGTTCCTAGATATATTTACGAGCAAGCAAAAAAAAA
The DNA here is from genome assembly GCA_037177395.1 of Alpinia galanga. Taxonomy (NCBI): domain Eukaryota; kingdom Viridiplantae; phylum Streptophyta; class Magnoliopsida; order Zingiberales; family Zingiberaceae; genus Alpinia; species Alpinia galanga. The sequence goes on along the minus strand of JBAMHZ010431797.1, from coordinate 7,337 downwards.
AAAAGGTTGATCATAATTGGACTATGAATTGTTAGAAGTGTTTCTGACCTGTCCATAAAGCCCCCAGCCAAACGTAAGTAGCACTCCTGTGTCTGCCAGTGCAAAATGCAAGTTTGGAATGAAATATAAATCAGTTAATTGACGACATGCTAAAACATAGAGGTAAGTATTAGAGCATTAAATTATACTATTACATAAATTTTGTTTCCATATGTTTTAAATAAAGCCTATTTCTAAATCAATTAATTTCTTATAATTAGATACATCACTTTAACTAAATTGAAAGACAACAATTAAAAAACAAACAAAAGCAGTTGACAACAAAAACTGAGGCACAAAGAAATAGGAAATAACTACAGACCTGTAACTGCAGCACTGTGTCGACCACCACAAGCAATGGTCTCAATAGAGCTCCCTATGAGTTTATAAGACTGGCCATCTTGATTCCCCTTCATTGCAATGGATGACCGTTCTTTTCTGAAAGAAGCTGACTCTATACAAGGTACAGGATGAGGAGAAGACACATTTCGTATACGACTACCCAAACCAAGTTGTCCTTCTCCTCCATATCCCCATCCCCACACTTGACCCATATCTGAACTTTGAAGCCATAATGCATTAGCATCAGTTACTCCTATAATCTTGAAGCATACTAGGTAATAATATAAAAGCAAAAAAACTAGCAGATAATCTATCGCATAGAAAAAAATGTATACCTATATGTATCAAGCAAGTAAATGGATGTACCTGATAATGCTAGTGTATGCCGTCCACCAGCAGCAACAATCGAGATATGTACTCCCACATTGAGAGTTACAAGACATGGAGGCGCTGAAAGAGCTTCATCGCCTGACAATGAACTTTCTGGCCCTACTTTAACTGAAGTTATTCTTCTTCTCTTAGTATTCTCATCACCAACCCTACCATCAAAACCAGATCCACTGGTTCTTGAGCCCTGGGACCTAGGGCTTACTGTTGAGAGAAAACCAGAAACACATTTTTAAAGACGATCATCATACACCAGAATCATAATAGGCATGGCATCAAATTATCACCTTGATCACTCAGGAATCCACCATGTTTTTCCTCCTTTTCTGAGGTCCCTCCAGGGAATGACTGGTCTCTCATGATCCTCCCAGTTGGGACACACTCTTTCCATCCCCAAGTATAGACATCTCCTTGAGCTGGCCTAAGAAGGACAAATTTGAGTTTCCAAAAGCTCAATTCTAGTTACATTCATTAGATTACCCATCAAGCATGTATAGATTGTTTAAGATGATTTTAGAATTATCATTTTCTTCTTTTTCTTATGGTGACATAATCTAATAATATCCATAACTATTTATGAAAATGATCCAGCGTCTATTTCTGTCTACTACCGAAAATTAAAATGTGTTAGGATTTATAAATTGCAGTTAATCATAGCACCTGTGACTGCTACACAATGAGCCCATCCAGCAGCTGCCTTGACTATGGGCACCTCAGTTGGGAGGTCAAATACTTCAGGAATTTCCTAAAGAAAGCAAAACATATGAGGATAATCCATCCAAAGGTCAAACTTGAAACAAAAAAAAAATCAGAAAATAAAAACTGAGAGAATGGCGGTTCAAAGCTTCAAATAACATTAAATACCTCATGCTTTCCTGATGTAGTATAACTTTGCCCCATATCATCCGTCGAACCCCATGTAAAAAGTTTGCCCGACTCTGATGGAAAAAAGAAACAAGCATTGTTCAAGTCAATAATCAGTTAACAAACCCATATAAACAGTTTGCCCGACTCTGATGCAAAAAGAAAAAGAAAAAAAGCAAGCATTGTTCGAGTCAATAATCACTTAACGTTCAACTCTGGTAGTGACATCTGAAAAGAAAACGTGCTTAAGAAATATTACCTCGTCAGACTACATGTAATTGGATTTGCTTAGGACCAAATTGTCTATGCATAATCGAGAAAAGAGAATAAATCAAGGTTCACAAGAACTAATTATTTAACTATGGAAAAACATTATCATGCTTAGCCATTCACATACTACCACTTAATTTGTGCCCTTTGTTTAGCTTGAAAAAGTGTCCTTCGTTGACAATTCAATTACCTCAGTATTTTAGAAGTCTAAATTCTAGTCGCCAGAAATTAGATCCACTACTAACCACACAAAAAACAACCAAGTTGTAAGGCTATACACACAACTGATACTCTTTTTTTCATCAAAGACATTACTTAAGATCCCAAATAAAGGTATTTTAAAAAGGGGGGGAAATTTGCGAAGAAAAATAGCAAAAAGCTAAATAATCACTTCAACACACCCAACGTCGGACTAGATTGAAGAAAGAAACTAACAATAAGAATGATTAAGCTGAAGAAAAAGAAAACGAACAAGAGCTCATAATCAAAAGCGCTATTTTTTAATAGGAGAGGGAAAAGGCACGGAAGGTGTCAAAAGAGACAAAAGAGGGGAAGAAAGACGGTAGAATAAGCGCCAATACCTGAGATGGCCATCGCGAAACCGCATCCACCGCCGCTAACGTCTTTCCAGCAGTCTCCGGCTTGCGAATCCGGTATTCGGACGACGACCGGGTGAAGCAGCGGCGATCTCTGAGGAGACACACCTGGGAGATAACCCCACATCAGCACCGTCTTCGCGCTCGCCCTCTCCTCCTCCTTCACCTCCACCACCATCGCCTCCTTCCCGTCTTCTTCCATCTCCTCCCCTCCACCTCTTCCTCCTCTCCCTTCCTCACCACCATTCATCCTCCTCTTCCCTTAAGTCCCAACCCGCCAATCCGCGCCACCAAATCGATCTCCCCTCTTCCTTTTCTCAGCTTCCTTTTCACCTCTCGATCGCCTGATGCCGACCTCAAAGCTCCGCTCACAAAAAACAGAAGTAGACTCGGCGCAACTTCCACCAAAGAAATGAAGAGGTAGCAGAGCCCTAATTCTCCGAATCAATTCGTGCATAAGGGCAGCGCCACGTCGGATATCGTGAGGGTGGGCCATGACATATGGTGTCTGCTGGGCCGCTGGATCCGGCGAAGCGTTCCTGGCCACGAATGCCGAGGAAGCTTCTGGAATCTCAGGAGCCAACGCCGTAGCCGCCAGCTTGCTTACACGTGGCACAGGATCGCCGTGGAATCCATCTACGGCAGGCTATGAAGTGCGATTTGGAAGGTTCGAGAAGAAACGTGGGCAGCTGAGGAAAATTCTTCGAATTTGCGATGGCAACGTACGTGACCGGGCGAATTGGACTCAGAACAGCGATCGGGCGGCGTTACGGGTGGGGGTATCCGCGTGTTGTCGCTCCGCGGGCGGAATTTTAGAATTGAGAATTGCAAAGCATCTTGGAGTAGATCGGCAGTGGCCGCTGCTAGAAGCCTAGTATTCCTTTAGCAATTAGCAGGGAGGGACCACGGGGGAAAAAAATTTCATGCAAGTTTGAAGACTGCTTGCGATGTATTTCAATAGGCTGTCTGTCACCTGAGACAAATATCTACTATGCCCAACTTCTTAATTAGCATTAAGAAGAGACTAGAGATGTTTATTGAAGATATTCATCGTCGTGCCCATCTTGAAGAAGATATATGTACTTCACACTTGACTGAGGAAGGCGGTAACGATAAAATTGAAGATCCTCACTTATCACTAATATGCACATATTGTGCTCTAAGATATGTGTGTAGCAGCGTCACAAGGCAGAGCTTACAATGTTTCGTCTGGACTAAACTCTTGCTATAAGTTATTAGACGAGAAGAAAGAAGCTACAATATTTTTATTTTTATATAATTGGGGAATTTTCTTTTACTGTCGCCAAATTGAAGCCTAAGTGAAGATTCCGCCGATTTCAGGTATAGTTATTGAATTAATTAAACACAGGATGAAGAGTTTTTTTACGGAAATTTCCCATTTCTTTCCGCCCAATTTCTTCCCCTGATTGAACCCTAAAAAAAAAAAATGCTTCAGGTTGCAAACCTGCGGCCCCGTAGTAGAACCATGGTACTGGCTATTGGAAGTTCGCCGTCGTCTCCCTCTTCCGCTTGTTTCTGAGATCGACGACGACTACGCTAATATTGTCGGCACTCTGCCTCGCCAAGGCCAGCTTCGTCAGCAGCAACGCCGCATCCAAGCACGCCGGGTCGACGCCGCCACAGCCGTCGCCAGGTTCTTCTTCTTCGTCCTCGCTTCGGCTCGCGGTGTCCGTCTCTGCAGCTTCGCTGCGGACGCTGCCGCCCTGCAGGCACATCCTCGCGATGTTGCTGGCAGTCTCGTTGCTCACCACGTCCCAGAGGCCGTCGCTCGCCAGGATCAGGCACTCATCGCCGTCATCACGCTCCGTCACCGTCACCTCCGGGTCTGAGATCACGAACGGCTTCAAGTTGTTGTCTCCTGCCCCCATCACGACATATCAATTAGCTTACGCTTATCAAACATAAATCGATCCACTTCAGGAGGAACAGAAGGATGAGACGCTGAGTTTACCTATAGCTCGAGACATGGCAAGCACTCCGAACACCCTGGGGCCATCCCAATAGATAACCCGACCCCCAGCGGCTTCAATCCGCAGGAGTTCGTCTTCTCGGTCAGGCTGCCAAATTTGTACCAAATATTCATCAGTTCGGATCACAATTCTGTGCCAGATTTTATATAAAAAGAACCTCTCTCTCTCTCTCTCTCTTACTGTGCAGACGTCGTTTTATACCTTGTGATCGAAGGAGAGTGGGACGGGAACGCCGTTGCGGCACAGAACGGCGCGTGAGTCGCCGCAGTTGGCGACGATGATGTGACTGCGGCTAACAATGGCGACCACGGCAGTAGATCCCACATGGTCCGACCTAGGTGGCTGAAACTCGCACCGACAGCCAGGGGTCGGCCATACGCCGTCCCCGTTAGCTGTCTCCGCATCCAACCGAGCGAAGCTCCTCTCAATTGTCCCCTTCCATACCGTATGCGGGATGTCACCATTCAGTCCCAGCGCCGCAACATCCTCCGCCACAAATTCATGCATCCGATCCCTGCATAGCGTGGCCACCTGCAAAACGCAAAAGAAAAGGTCTTCAGCTGTAAGGAAAGAATTTTGGATGAGAGGAGTTGGGAGAAAGCATGTGCAGTGTCTCACATGAGAGCAACCGTGGCCATCAAAGACTCCGAAAAAGTGGTGCTTTCCCAGGGTCAGACCGTCTCGCCGGAGGAAATCAGGACGAACGGAGACCGCATCTTCCATCTCTCGCCTCCTCCCGCAGACCTCCGACATCCCATACCTAGGGCACCTATCTGACGTTTCCGATTCCTCCGGCAACGCTACTGGAGGAGGCTCGATAATTCCGCCGGTCATAGATTCGGAATTCTCCGCGCATTCTGCAGCGGCGTCGCCGGTTTCATCCACCCTTCGACGCTTCCCACTGGGTTCTATCTCATCCAAGTTAAGAGTTTCCGTATCGGAGGCGAACTTGACCTGCGGGATCTCCATCCGCCGGCCAATCGCCGCCCGCTGTCCAGACTCGCACAAAACCATCGCCGAGGCCTCCGCGCCACAGCTCACAACGCCATGGAAGATCTCAGCCATCGTGTGTTCGCTCGGAAGAAGCAGTCGAGCAATAACCGATCCCCTTTTCTCCGATCCCTTTCGGTTTCGAATTGGTGGAAGATAAAAGAGGGAGGACGCGAGGCCGTGTCCTATGCAGGGAGTTCACTTCTGGCTCTTCACATATTTACTCAACTTCGTACCCTGCATTTGAGTAGCCAAAGAGAGGGCCCCTATCGGTCGACTGGTATCCTTTCGTTCTTCTCCCCAATACGGGGTAAATCTCAACCGTCGATCCGTTCTTTCCCGCATCCTGTCTGGGACGCGTGGAAAGACTCGAACACGTGGTCCACTAACGCCAAAAGGCCAAACGTGTTTTTTTTGTTAATGCTTGATTCGGCGGTTTAATCGAACGGTCAGGACCTACCCAAATTCTCGATCGTAAGGTGAGTAAGGCTACTACGTGGCGTCTCCGTCACCGTGCACGACTGATTCAGTTTGATGTCTTCTTGTTTTATCACGTGCGTGGGAGCAGCGAACGTAGACACGGGAAGGAAGGAGGACGATAAATTAATATATATATTTTTAAATGATAATAATAAATAAATAAATAAAATAATAAGAAACTTTTTGATGAGGAGATGCTGCATAGTCGGTGGATTGTCCGGACGACACGTGTCGATAATGGCGTGGCCTCGAGTCATCCCATGTCGCCTTTTGTTTTCTCTGAGACTCTTCTGTCAGATCAACTAATTTGTTAATTAGTCGAAAGGAATCAGTCATGTTCTATTTTATTTTATTTTTTTATTGAGAAATTCCACTCGAAAGGAAACCGGTCAAATTATACTTTACCTATTAAATTATAGAAAATTCTGCCATTTTAACACCTGAGCCTAACGTCACCGAAACAAACGACGCGATTATAAATGGCAAATAAATAAATAATCTATTTTAGTTTCCGGGATGCACATGCTTCTCAAGGTTACTGCATATCATAATTTTCCTTTTAAGTTCATCGTTTTAAGAGAGTCTCTAATCTATTGAATTAGGAGCTGCTTAACCAAGTCTAAAGATTTTATATACACTTTAACTATGTACACTCGATGCACGTATAAGAATATATAGAGAGAATTGATCTTCTGCACGACGTCCGTATATGTGTCTATATGCAATGCAGTCATTGACGGTCGATTAATAAATGATTTCTTCGGTATCGACGACGATAATATATAGTCAAACCTCTAAACTCTAGATGATATTGGTATTGTTCAATAGATATCAAATTTTAATCGAAATCTGACCGAATTCTAGTCAAATCACGGCCGCCAGCGCCGCAGCTGTTGGCGGTCAAAATTAGCCAAATTCCGACTGCGTTCGAGGCGAATTCAGATTTCGCCCGCGATTCAAATAGATCTGACTAGTTGAGCCAAACTCCGATGCTGATCTGATTGAATCCAAATTTTGGTCGGATCATGATCGGATTCAGGCTAGATTCCTAGTGGTGCAATCGGCTCAAGTCACAATTGACCGTACTCGAGTTGAGCTCGAGTTGAGTTTTAATATTTGACAACCTATATTTAACAACATGAGGTTGGTTAACATGTTTGACAAATTGTTTGACCATATATGTTAAAGGAGAAAGTCCAATATGGAATTGACTATTGGAGAAGTCCAAGTAAGGATACTTGACAAGTAAAGTCTAACATAGAGTTGGCAAAGGGTAAAGTCTTGGCAAAGGAAAGTCCAAGTTACGACTTGGCAAAGGAAAAGACCAAGGGTGTAGTCTTCGCAAGCGTAAGTCCAAGTGTGTAGTCTTGGCAGTCTA
>JBAMHZ010431786.1:0-10762 GCA_037177395.1 Alpinia galanga | reverse complement strand
TAGAGTGATTGCCGGAAGAGTTCACAAGCCTACCGAGAACCTGCAAAATACGGCAAGTCAGTTTGGATTTGATTCAGTTGCAGGAAAAGTTGGTCCATATTCAAGCATAGAGGAGCTCTACCTTCTCAACACGAGAGCTCTTCTACCCTGTTTTGTGGTCATTTGTAAACCATGAAAAATCACTTTTAAATTTATCCAAGAACTTTGCAATCGATGAAATACAATTGTTTTAGAACGTTGGATATGTTTTGGCTATGCCAAATGCATTTACATAAGAAGAGTTCCAATATTCTGAATGCAGAAATCAATTGGAAGTTCTTTTTCACTACCAAAATTTAAACATTAACATCACATATATCACCTGCTACCTCGTCATGGTTCACATAACATAATAATCAACAAAAGAACAGAATTTTGATTTAGGCTGAGAAAAAAAAAGGTCCATGTTTACTCATTGAAATATGTCAAACATCTGGGATATCCGATAAGCTGTCAAGGGACTCCTCTCTCTGGTGTTCAGATTGTGAACTCTGGTACTCCGAAGTCTCAATATCCATTGAAGCTTCAACTGCAGTAGGCAAGGATCGTCTACTACGACGTTTTCTACTATTTCTGGCATTTATAATCTTCGACAGAGATTGAACCATGTCTCTCATGGAAGGTCTCTTCCTTGATATTCTGCTGGTGCATCTGTATGCAAGAGAAGCAATATCATTTAGCTCTCTCACATCAAAATCTCCATGTAGTCTTGAATCTGCAATCTCTTCCCATCCATCTCTTCTTCCAGCATCCATCGCAGCCTGATTTGCAAATATATAGTAATCATTTTGATGAATGCAGGGAGCGATTATAAAGGAAAAGAATTTCTGATAAAAAAATAGTGGAAGGGACATATTTCGTCAGATAACTGCAGAAAACACATTAGTGAGTTACAACTATTGAGTATTATATGTTGACCATATAACTGATGGCGTTAATTTCACGATTATATGGTTGGCATACTTGTATGATAGATGTTTATTGTACTGGAATGACCAACCAACTTTTCTTCCTACATTTAGGTATCTCTACCATCTACAATTGTCTTCGGAGTCCAAGAAGCATTTTAATATTGTAGAGGGTGGTTTTTTTTCAGGTTACTTTGTCTCTAGGCTTATATCAGAGCTTTTTCAATTCCGTACAACCAACAGTAGTTGGGTTAGGAGCTTACAAGTTCCACATACTCCATTAGACCTTGCTGTGGATTCCGGCCCGCGATCAACTCAAAGAGCAATACTCCAAAGCTATAAACATCACTTTTCTTGGTATATGACCTTGATGATACATACTCGGGATCAACGTAGCCAAAGGTTCCCCTTATAATAGACCCATGTCGACTGACTATTTCTTCTCTTGACAGCCCAAAATCAGCAACCTACGAGATGAAATAACGACATTTGTGAGTATGCACAGAAGAATTATATCCATTATTAAACTAGGGAAGAAAAGTCTACCTCCAATTATCCAATTCCACTTTAACAAGCAAAAGAAACACGCATCTACCCCCCAACAACTCATGAAATAAGCGTTATGCAGTTTTCATATCACACTTCCTTTTTTTCGGCTTAACTACTCGAGCAATTGGACAAACTGGAGTTGTCCATCACTATAAGATGAGAAAAGTTTGAATTGACAAGCATATGCTGGTGGTGATAAGTGGCATTTGATATTGAGTTTGGTGTGAAATCTCTCCCCACCTTTGTCCAAGAAAACTTTGAATTGACGGACAAGTGCTTACATTGAATAATAAGGTTGGTGAGAAATCTCTCCCAACCTGACCTGGTTCTCAAAAAAGTGAAAGAAGACAAAAAACGAAGGCCAAACCGCCAATGCAATTCGAAGAGCTAATTAAAAAGCTATAAGCAGGGGGCATGAATTGCCGACAAAGAGAAACTAATTTTAAAGACACTGATCCAAAAGACTGCTCCTTATTAACTGTCATACGACCGTTAATGATGATCTCTATGATATTAACCACACCTTTGCTGTTCTATACAAAGAGTTATAGAAAGGTTACGCATATCATGAATCGCTATGATGTATTGAATAAACTATTCAGAAATTTTTTATTAATATGATGTATTTAATAAACTATTCAGAAAATGTTACCACACATAATAAGCTCAACATGACTAGATCAGAATCACCTTGATCAATAATTATACAGTATCATCTATTTCAGATGAACATAGGGTAAAAACAGCCAGCTGGAATTCATTCAATGAGGGCCAGAGACCTCCAAAGTTGCTGTCCGACATAGTACCCACTAGATAAATATGTTTGCCTTTTAATTAATACATCAAATACTTGAAAATGATAGAATATCATACCCTAGCCACCATAGAGTGGTCCAGCAATATGTTGGCAGACTTGATATCACGATGCACCACAGATGGAATAGCCTGCATACCCAGGAACAATGTAAGATTTATATACAAAAGGAAGAATAATAATTTCCCCATATTTCAATTCGAATATTTTAGTTTGATCTTACACCATCGTGAAGATACTCCAAGCCTCTCGCAATATCTAGAGCTATATTGACCCTCGAATCCCAGCTCAATGGCTCATGCTTTTCACCTGTGCTGGTTGAAGATTACTGTTAATTAGCATCAAAATAGGCTATAAAAAATTGAACCATGATATTTCCTGAAAATTATACAATTAGTAGAACATCCATTCTACACGCTGGATAGAAGCTAGTGGTAAAGCTGAAAAGAAAGCACTTGGTGAGATTATTTATTGTTGTTGTTTTTTAAGCATAATATAAAATCCTTCATCTGAAGATGCAGATTGAGGGGAACCTACTCTCTCGTAATAAGCCCTTTCAAACCTAGCACCTAAGAGTGGGGCTCAATTCCTGTTTAAATATATTTAAGATCCTTTACTTGGAAATGTGGAATTAAGGGGCCCTCTCGTTTTCTAACTCTCTTTCAACAGCTAGGCTACATTAATTTCTCTTTTATTTTCTTGATAGAGAACATATACTATCAAACAAACATCATACACATAAAATACACCAAGAATAATGAACAATTGTGTTTCGTTTCTTCTAAATAATAAGTAGACTAACAAGTAAGACATACCGTACAAGTGAGAAGCAAGGCTGCCATTACTCATGTACACATAGACTAGCATATATTGACCCTTCTCGGCACAATATCCAACCAAATTCACAAGATTTCTGTGGTGCAATCTTCCGAGAAGCAATACCTATAAATTGCTATGAGAAATAAATAAGAAAGAAATAAAATAGAAAATCCAATCACAAATAGTGTGTTAATTTGATGCATGATTACCTCGCTTATGAATTCTCGCTCTCCTTGTTTAGAATTAGAGGCCAAAACCTTAACAGCAACTATCTCCCCAGTAGCCATCTGCGCTTTATAAACAGGACCAAATGCTCCTTGACCGATCAAAGTGGTAAAATTACGGGTTGCCTTTTGCAGATCCCTAGGAATATACAACCAAACGCTTTGTTTTGGTTATAAAATTGATTAATCCAGATAATATAGCTGCTTTGCTAATCCATAATTGGAGTATGGGAGAATTTAACCGACTTGTAAAGATATTTGAGTACGCCGGAAAACGACACAGGATTTCGCCTCTGGGGCTCCTCCACCCAGAAGGACAAGCCACGCGCATCGGCCTCCCGGCGGACGGGGGACTCCTGGCCCACGGTGGAAGCGTCCGAGGGCTCCGCGCAGACATCCACGCCGTTTGTGCGCATGGGCGCGGTGGCTGCCCTCAGGGAGCTGCTGTTCCGTAGCCGAGCCCGCTTCTTCTGGAACCGGACGCAGAGGAGCGCTGCCACAGCCAAGAGAGCCCCGGAAACTAGCCCGATGGTCGCGCCGACGATGATCCCCCACGACACTCCCCTCATCTCTGCTTCACCGCGTTTTTGATCTCGCCACCAACCGCGCCATGGAAAGGGGAATAAACTGAATAATATGTGGCTGCAGATCACATATCAAGATTCGAAAATGAACGAACACACACACACAAAAAAACAACGTTTTCCATCAAAATAGATCAAAAGGATACCATGTATAAAGAACCCTAACCCAGATCCACCATATATACAAAAGACCCGAAATCAAACGGAAAAAAAAGGGGGAAATACCTAGCAACCGGAGACAAGTGGATTCACTCGAGAAGAAGAACAAGGAGGAGGAGGAAGAACCATCTAGTCTCTGGATATGACGGTGGGTAGAGAATAAGAGAGCGTAAGTTGCAAGTAGACGACGATGGAAGATGAATTGCTGCCATTGGGAGAGCAGAGCAGAGCGTGGCAGTTGAGATGTGCGAGATTCCGAGCGCGCGTTCTCGTGTCTAATTCTCACGCGTCAACAAATTACCCATCGGTGGGACCCACTCGTCTATGTGGTCGAGATTTGAAATACACGACGAGGCCCCCACCATGCTCTCGGTTGCGAACTGAGCGGTGAGTAGATGGTTATAGTTTGGCGTACTCAGGACGCGTAACTTTTCAGGATGACGCTATTTGGTCGGTTAGTTGAGCTACTGAGCGAGAAAGAAAGGAGCAGGGAAGTAGCAATGGGACAGCCGGTCCGACCGACCGTCCGGTTCGATCAAATCAAACATCAACGAGGGCCGAGCTAAATCAAAAAGTCGGCCAGTTAAAAAAAAAGGGTCAAATGTAGTCAAAACCAAATCTAACTGAGATCTAAATATCTGTCTAGATGATTGGTTTAAATCTTGAAAGATTGTGAAGAGCGAATTGGTTATATTAAACCGGACAAAATTTTAAGGTCTGAATTTTAAATCCAATTAATTCTTTTGGGATCATAAGAATTTATATGCATTAGAACTTTGATGCATATAAATTTTGGGAGCAAAATTTTGTATGATGCATTGCCTTTCTTAAAAAATTATGGTGCTCGAAATGTATGCGACCATTAGCCCACAAATTTTAGTGCTGCTGCTATTACTAAATAGGCACTTCATGAACAATCCAACAAAAAGGACAATCTGAGAAAATAGTGGATTGTAATATAAATTTGGCTAATTTTTTATAATACGATTTTTGAGTTTATCTGATTAAGATGCTGCCAAGAGTTAAGAATTAGCATTCCACATGAAAGGAAAATAAAAGTGCACAAAACTATTTTCAAAGATTGTCTACAAGATAAAACGAACCATATATACGACTTCCATCCTGTGTCAATAAAGAAATAACCTTACAAATTAAAACAGCCGTCAGACTTCGTATCAGCAAATCGCAATTGAGCCATCCCCGCTAATGATTCAAGGATCATTTACTCTAACAGGTTGTCTTTCCTCATTTAATGTTTCCGTTGGAATGGTGAATGATCCCGTTGCTGTATGTCTCCTTGCGCTTCAGCTTAGCCTTGTTTAATCCCCAGATACGAATTGTTAGATCATCACTGGCGGATGCGAGCATGTGTGGGTTCGTTGGGTTCCAGCAGACACAATTGACAGTGCCTGAATGTCCGGCGAGAGATTGGACGAGATCACCTGTGGCACGATGCCATATGTATACCTGATAACAAGAACCATTTGGAAGTAAGGATTCAGAAATTACTAAGATACCACACAAATATTAATGTTTTGATCAGCAACTACAGAGATTCCAATATACCCATTGTTGGTGAGTCGGGAAACCAAGAAACATAGGTATTTCAACACATCTAAACACAAGATTAAAAGATTTTTGTTTCAACAGCTTTTTAACAGAGAAAAAAACAGCCAAATATTCGAGTAAATGACATATCTGCCTGTTTATTTACCTATGAGCAACCTCAACACTACTTGGTCTCCAGTAAACAAATACTAATCTGTCACTGAAATCCAAGTAGGGCTAATCAGCTAATCCTTACTATTGTGATTGTCCAAATTTGGAATTGTGATAAATGGAGCTTTCTCTGGTGCCAAATTATCCTTCACATCTTACATCCTAACTTTTATTAGCAAAATATAAAATTAATTTTGGACAATTCTGAATAGCATCGTAATTTCCTTTTGCTCATTTTACATCTGCCAGACCTACACTTAACCAACAATAAATATTGCATACCTGTGAATCTTCACTTCCACTGGCAATAAAAGCCTGATCAAATCCGCCAAAACAAGACCTTATTATAAATCGAGAGCGCTTGAGGCCTTTGTATCTGGTAACGAGCTTAGGATCATCTTTTATGCTCCAAAGGTGGATCTCCTGATTTATAAGATTCACGAGTAAGAAGTTATTGTCCTTCGATAAAGTGAATGAAGTTATTGTTTGTTCTTCTTCTATCAACTTCTCATTTTTTGTTTCCCTGTCAAGCACCACTATTGTGGTTTCACTGCACAAGCTAATAAACTGTCTACCATCCTTTGTGATAGAAACATCGGAAATTTTGCTTGTTGGTTGCCCTTTCCAAGAATACAATTCTTTTCCATCCAAATCCCAAAAGCAAATTGTTCTATTAGTAACACCAAAAAAGAGTTGTTTACCATCTGGGAACCAACCACAAGACATCAGACCTAGGCCAGTCTTTTGGTAGGCATGGAGACATTTGCCAGAGTGAACATCCCAGCGCCTCACGATTTCTTCCATTCCACAAGTTAGAAGCTGACTGTCATCAGGACTCCAAGCAACCATTACGACAGGCTTCTGATGGCCAGTTAGTTTGTGCTTCAGAGTGATTTCTCCATTTTCATGAACCTAATATAAAAGAAAAGGTTTAACACAGATGAAAACAAACCAAGATTTTTTTTCTTATTACATTAAATGACATAGCGAGTGTGCAATGGATGGCACAAATGACATGAATTGTGCATCGATTATATCTTTTATAAAAAATTCTCCCACCTTATGCATTGAAAGAAGAAAAAAAATGAAAAAAAAAATCCTACTAACCCATTTTCCTTATTCAATGATAGTGTGAAATATAAGGTATAATTAATTCAAAGGTAAAACAATTCAAAACATTAGAAAAGACATTAAGTTTTAAGCCAAAGCTCATTTTATTAACTCAGTCAGTCAATTTCTATAAAATACCACACGTGAATACTAAAAGCCTAAGACAAAGGATCTTGTAGCTGGATGCCAAAGGCAGTGTTTGTAACTTGCTCAAATAAAACAAGTTATTAAAAAATTGTTTTTTCAAACTTAAGAATATGAAGAACTCAAAAGGATATGGTCATTGAATCAATGATATCATTTTTTTGTTTACAATATAAATATGTATACCTCCCATATAATTGCAGATTTATCATTTGATGACGATGCTAAATACCCTCCTTGGTTGGAAAACTCTAGAAACCATACTTCATCATCATGCTCTTGCAATATCTGTCAAATTGGTAAATAATAGTTCAGACTCAGTGCCAGCATAACCTACTTAAATAACTTTGTCATCTATGAATAAGAATAATACTATCTCCAGCTATTCACAAATAGTGAAGCAAATGTACGAATGCAAATGTAACTCTGAACAATGAAAACCATATTAAGGAGAGAAAAAACATCTGAGTCAATGTAAAGAAAAAAAATAAAACAGAAAACAATACATGCACTAATGAACAATTCCAACCTGCGTGGTTTGAGAAGGCAACTGGTCCTTTGCACACCGATGATCAGTGTACAACGATAGACAACCTTCAGCAGAGTTGTGGAAGTAGCAAGATTCTCTTTGAGCATCAAGAGCCTGTTCAACTAATTGCTCCAACCTCCCCTCAGGGACCATTATCGAAGGTGGAAGCAATTTCTGTAACTCGCCTAGAAGCCTCATTCGTGAATTTGAAGTTTCTATGCCCACATTGGAAAACCCAAGGGAGAGACGCTGCAAAGGAGATATAACACAACAGGAAAGCTTGTGTATACGTTTTTTCTTAATGCCAAGTGGAGTTATCTCATTTTTCAGTGTTTCCAATGCTTCCAGTACCTTATTCTTCTCCAAAAGTTCGAAGAACTTCTGCTCCATAATCAAAAAGCAAGCAGACTTCAAAATATCTTCATCATCAAGTCCTATCTTTTGCAGTGTGACCACACTTCCGTCCCAGTTTCCATCAAGAACCTGCTTACAGAAGACGTTGACTACAGAAGAGTGCAAGGGTATCCCCGACTCTTCCTCCAAAATTGCTCCACTTCTCTCATAACCAAGAGAGTAGAGAGCCTTTGCAATGACCCTCACAAATTCAACTTTTTTTATGGCTCCTTTGGAACCAATCATGTCTTCCCTCCCTTGGGATGGTAAAGGCCTGGCCATTTGGCCTCCTAAAGGATTGATGTGTGCTAAAAATGATAAATTATTTGAAAGGCTCTCCAAATCTACCGAGGACACTTTGATCCGTTTTGAGGGTGGCTCAGTATCTTCTACTCTTCCCATGAAATGCCGAAATAAACCATATAGATAGAAATGGACAAGGTATAATCCCAAAACAAGATCAACTCTATTGTTTCACAAAGTTATGAAGTCTGGTATGTCAGAGAGTTCCTGCACATAAATAAAATATAATCTTAGCATTTCCAAATACATAAGAACTAATTCTACTCAATCATTCTTATGGCTTTAAACTTATTCTGAATTGTTGGTAAAGAATAATATACGATCAATGCACAAGCAAGGAAATGGAAACTCAGAGTTCATGAAACTTCTTGTAGACAATAAGTGCATGAAAATAATTATTGTAGTGTGAATTAGTAAGTTGGAAGATACTCTTTGCCGCAGTGAATCAAAGCACTTATATCTCCCATTAGCAAGTTCTCTGAGAAGTTATATCTATCCTGATAAAAATTTGTGTATAGTTCTTAGGCCATCAGACTTGTGATAGTTAAACAAAATTAAACAGCTAGGAGTGGATTGGAGCATGAATAGATCCTCCAGCATGTTTGTTTCCATTCATTGGCCAGTGCTCTTGCTTGGTACAAGCATAGACTAATGCAAAATGTAGGTTCCTTAAAGATTTACTTGCCTTACAAAATGAGCAAAGCCACAGAATAGAAGAAACTGCACTTGCACTTATTTTATAGTAAGTTCATCAGGCCACAAATTACCATGATTATTGCAGTAATCTGAAATTAATTCCTGGAACAAAAAGGCTAGCCCTTATTGACAACAGTTTCACCAAGGTAGTCTAGTTAGTCGACCAAGTCCACAATTACATCAGAAGAAAGAACATGCAATGCTGCAGAGAAACACGATCCCAATAATGTCAATGAACAACCTAATATTTTCCGCCTCAGATAATCTTATCTAAAAGATGGCTAGAGTAGTTCCGAGAAATCAATCAACACAACTCTCCTGTAGAACTCATCATCTAAACCTAAAGGTATCAACTTTATGACTTCAGTCGAGATTCATGCAATCAGCGGACTATTACCAAACAACCAAGACCATATGCACATTAACAATCACCAGGGGATAGATACAGCAGCACAGACGCAGAAAGTGCTCAAAAACATAGATCGGAAGCATGATCAAAGCCTCAAAATTCACTAAAAACCGAGATTTCGAAGGATCCTGGACCTATTCGAAAGAGGCGTAATCTGCCAATCACATCCCCAATCAATCACCGATTACGGAGGTAGAAAGGGCGGAAACCCCTGAATCCCAGGCCGGCGATAGGGTTAGGGGCTCGATTCCGGCCCCGATGACTACAAATCCGGGACAGATAACCAGAGGAAGATCGAAAGGAGGCGGCTTTTCTCGTTTGTGTGCGGTGGTAATGGCACAGGATTGGATTACACCTAAATGGCAAGCGGTAAAACCAATTAAGCAAGCAGAGAGGAAGGAAAAAAAGAAGATGCGAGAGAAAGGGAAGGGAAGCAATAGTATTTATAGGGAAGGGTTGAGGGGGGTGGAGTAGAGAGAGGAAGAGGAAGGAAGAGGAAGAATGGAAAAGAATTAAGGAAGAGAAGCCTTTTTTATTATTGGGAGAAGTTGATTTATTCTTATAATTACAAAACAAAAACAAAAAATCTACTAGCTAATTGAAATTTAAATTGAAAGCTTA
Source organism: Alpinia galanga (assembly GCA_037177395.1). Classification (NCBI taxonomy): domain Eukaryota; kingdom Viridiplantae; phylum Streptophyta; class Magnoliopsida; order Zingiberales; family Zingiberaceae; genus Alpinia; species Alpinia galanga. Next base: position 742 of record JBAMHZ010431786.1, on the reverse strand, counting down.
GTTTATTTGCAAATTAGATAAGGTAACATTTCTAATAAATAATAATATAACAGCCACAGTTAAAACTTATTCTATAAAAATGAGGTCAGAAATTCTTATACGTTATTAGACTCCTATCTTTACTGTATCATCTTTTATACTTAAATTTTATTTTATTTTATTATTATTAATTAAGTTTTTTTTTATCTTCCTCTTCTACATTTGATGTGTGTATTTATTATAATTTTATTGATTATCTAAGTACATATTCGTACTACCTTAAACGTGTCTTTTGGAGTTTTCTCTCAGTAGATATAATTCTGATTTTCTTTCTAATGCTTTTATTTCTTATTTTATCCATCTCCATATGTTCATACATTCATCTTAACATTCTCATCTTTATAACTCTCATCCTTTGCTCATGTGCTCGAATCGTAGTTCAATATTCAACTTCATATATCAACTGTCGTTTTATATAACTTTCCTTTAAATTTTAGAAGTACTTTACCATCACATAAAACACCTGATACTCTCCTTCATTTTAATCATCCTACTTGTATTTTATGTAAAATATTTCTCTCAATTCTTCTATTGTTTTGCAAAAATAATCATAAATACTTAAAACTCTTAGTTCTAAACAACTCGTCATCTCTTATCTTAATACTTATCTTATTATGTCTAATATTTATAAACTTAAACTCCATATATTCTATGTTTACTCTACTAAATATAAAATCTTTTAGTTTTAATATTTTCCGCCAAG
>JBAMHZ010431778.1:0-10763 GCA_037177395.1 Alpinia galanga | reverse complement strand
GGGTAAATAGCAAGATGTGGAAATCTCCAGAAGAATGACTGTCATTGGGAGATTGGATGTCTCCTAGATGAAGGCTATGTGCCACCACGATAAAGACTATGTGTCATTTTAAGAATGGTTATGTACCACTTATGGAGCGGCTAAGTTAGATGTAACAATTTTTCTTAGCATTGATCGCTCTATGAGCAATTATGTAAGGTGTAATAACTTTCTTAGCAATTGAATGCTCAGTATACTTGTTGTCACACGAACCATTTTTTTAAAGTATGAATTGAATGTTCTATTGGTTTTTGTGACTATTCATCTTTATTTCTCTCTTTGTGACTAAGGACTTTGACTTTATTTAGTCTATATGACTAAATACATCTTATTAGTGTATGTGATCATTTGTCTTTGTGGTATAACTTGGACGAGCGGAGATATTAGTATGCATTCACCACCGTCGACTTCACTTTAATAATAGTTGCGCATACGTTGTGCAGCCAAGACTTGGTGGTTGCATACAGCTTCACAACTAGGGCATTAATTCGAGAAGATGAAAGGTCTCTGGGAGAGTTTATTATCTAAGCTATAAGAAGGAGAAGAGAGAATTGGAAGATGACATAGGAGGAGAAATGCGTAAGAGGTAAAATGCATCCACATCTCTATTAGAACTTGGTTTGTGAATCAAGATAAGTTTTTCAGTTGTGTTATATTATGATTGCTATTCAGATAGTAAGTAAAGTTCTGGAGTTTTTCCAAAGCTCAAATCAAGCAAATTGAAGAATTCGTCAGCACGATAATACTATGAGTGTTTACAGTATTTGATTATAAACTCATGCTTTAATTTTGTAATCTATAACTGACATAATCAAATTAAAATCATATCACATGATTCAAACTTTGAATTACACCAGAATATTATTAATATCAACATCAGAAAGACACAAATCTTCTTAATAATAATAATAGCATATCCAAATCGGGCAAATTAATTTAAGGGAACTGCAGAGCGCGTGAGCTCGCACAGTCGCAGTCCTCCTCCGCCGCCGCCGGGGGCTCGACGTCGACCACCACCCTCCGGTGGAAGCTCCGGTGGCAGCCGCAGACGGAGCACCGCAGCGCTCCTTCCCCTTCCGCCCCGACGGCAGCGATGAACTCTGCGCACCCGTCGATGGCATACCCGCCGGTGGCGGCGGCGTGGTTCTTCCTGCACTCCGCGTACCTCACCTCCCCCTGCTTCCTCCCCCCGCCATGGACTCTACCCGCCGGCTCGTACCTCCTCAGGGACACCAGATGCCTCTTCATCGCGAACCCTCAGTCTCGGGAGAACTGGATTTGCTAGAGCGCGGCTGGGGAGGAAGCGAAGCCGTCACCAAACTCAGGATTATATACAACCGCCTGCGTTGGCGCTGTCTTTCCTCGCCGGCCTAACGCCTGGACCGGCTGTGGCAATGAGCACATGAGCCACATTGATGTCCCTCCGCTTAAATTCGGCCGAATTGATGGTCCAACCGATTCCACCTCAGGCTGGACCAGCCCTCCCTAAGACGGTAGGGAGAGACATCTTTTGCTCCGCCCCCACTTATTGTTGGTGGTGCTGCTGCTGCTGCTGCCGCTGCCGCTGCCGCTGCCGTTGGTGCTGCCGGTGGCTCAAACTCATCAACCGACCAAACAACATCGACCTATGGACTGATCGAGCAAAGAAAAGCCGCCATGAATTGGGAGGCCCCTCCCATGCCTTTTCTCTTTATCATCTTTGTCTCTGTTTTATCCTCCAACAGGGCCTCCCAGCTATGCCCTGTTTCCTATCCCTCGACGTCCGCTACCTCCATCCGTTTGTCGTCTTGCTGACCTTGCATCTGCATATTAAGCCGGCTTGTCTCTGCTCTATTGACCTTTCGACCAAAATCCATCGTTAGTCAACCATCGTTAGAGACAGTGACATGTTAATATAATATAATCCACCTCATAATCACTCGCTAAATTTACTGCTATCATTCTTTAAAAGAAAAAACAGTATTTACACGACTAATAAGCGAAGATGTCGAGGACGAAGAGAAAGTGCTGATTACATACATTTAAGTGATCGATGAGATCTAACTGTTGAGAGCTAAGAGACTTACGTACGAAGGAAAGAAAGAGACAAGGAAGTAAACTAATTATTTATTTATTTTGGGCGTTGTGAGTTCATGCTGGTAGATTTAGTGGGAATCTAGGATATGCCTTTATGTCGATGTGGATGGCAGCGAGGCGGCAGCAAGGCCATGCATGATTGAGCTGCGAGCAATAAATAAATGGCTTGCTGACGCAACTCAATTTGGCACCGGCCAGCTAACAGCACCATGATAAGGTTTGATCGATCCGTCCAATTTGCTTAGTTTGCTTGTCCTGTTTTGCTTGACTCGGTTTGACTCCTCTTGTCGCATTCACCTACTGCTCTGAGTCCTTTTTCATTTGGCTTTTTTTATTTATTAAAAAAGTGCTTTAACAATTCAATAGTTGTTACGGGTTAATGAGTCATCTAAATCTACAATGATATCGTCTTGTCTCATTCTATTTATTATTGTAGCAAAAGGTGATTATATTTGCCTCCAATGCTCTTCACCATCGATCTCACAGTGATAATGAAGAAAAGTAGATTCACAAAGAAGTTATGCCCCTTGACCAATTGACTAATACAACAGAGGATTTCTAAATCCAGATATAGAGTTTAGACCCTCATTGACAATTAACTCTTGCACCTTTTATAATAAATCTATGCTGTGCCAACCAACAGGCTCCGTCCCATGGGGGACTTGTCTCATTCTATCTATGTAGCCCATGCCATGGGTTCATTCTTGTCATTATTTTTTTTTTTTTCCGTTTTATTGTGCTTGTTGTTAGGCTTTCTAATGGATTAATAAAATGAGTTCAATTTGGAGGCCTTAAGAATCTGGCATGGGCCGTTAGGCCTCATTAGAGCCGGTCCTACCGGCTTGGGCTCGGCCGGCTCACACTCTTAACGAAGGTTTGGTTCGCACTTTTAGCTGCTGACGTGTAACGTGATATTTTTTGGCCAGGGGTTTTTCTACCTTTGTTCGAGTGACGCCGACACTGGCGTTGCGATTCCTCGCGTGTGCTCGCCGGCGATCGCCTCCGGCATCCGCTTCGTCATTCTGTGATGAAGGATTTTAGGTTAGAGCAGGACGACTTGACCTAGTACTCGTGCTCCGAGATGCCTGGTAGGGTTCCTCGACGGTCCTCCAGTTGTTTTGTTCGAAAGCGGCTTTTTTCTGTGCAGGTCTCAGAGGGTTTGAAAAGGATTTTGGGGGATCTAGAGTTCCTGATTTTCAGCTTGAGCTATTTGGAGGTATGGACGTTGGAGTGATTATCTAGTGGAATTTTGTTGGTCGTTGGATTCTGATGGAGAATGGGTATGAACCAATTGTTTGTTGGGATTCGGAGATTCTCTTGTGCCTATGCATTCCTAATATGAGTGGATATAAGTGAGAGGAGGTCCCTCTGAGAGAGGACAGAAGGATTGTTGATCTGGTACATAACCATTGGCCATTCCAGAAACTAACGTATAATTATCTATGGTAATTAAATTCTCTGAACGCACTTTTATTTTTGGAAACAACTCCTTCGATTAGTTTTACGGCTATGACATGTCGAGAGATTGTTCGTCAATTATAATGTTTTTGACTGCATCAAGACTATCCATCAATCAGAATGTTTTTACGACTATATAAAATATTCGTATGATGTCAAATTTTTCACATGATTGGATTTGTGTTTTATGTTCATTTAAAACAGGGGAATGGTAGTTCAACCCAGAGACCTTCTCTCACTGAAGCAAATGAGAGTACTTGCACTCTTTGGCCTGGAGACGAAGATTATCAGGGAACAGCAGAGACAAACAGCAATTTTCATACTGTTATGGATCATTATCACCTTGCTTGCATCTTACAACATCAAGAAACATTGAATTGTAAATAGTTGGTTTAGCTACATGAATATTATACAATCATTGAACTCTTCTAGATGATATCACTAGTAAAGAAGCAATTGCATAGATCTTTGTTTTAAGTTAAATTTAGGTCTTCCTTTGTTCCTCACAACTTCAACTTAATTGATTCAATTTATTTTCTGACTATAAAATAATTTGCTATCCGTGACCAACTTATGAGAATTTGACATATACCATTTTTGCATCTGCCTGATCATATCATTGAGTGCACAACTCCTGAGTGATAGTCAACCCAGACTAGCACAAGTATAGTTGACCCATTTTAGGAAGAGCAGCCTGCCAGAAACCTAAATGTTGCTGTCCTATAGAGTCAATTATGTCTCGCTCTACTAACCTGCTAGCCGAATTTAATCAAAAGTTTGTCAGGAATTTGAATTAAGATTTTAAATATCTCCTTGTTCCTAATTAATTTCCGTAACATACATGATTCATTGAAGCTTCAATAACTAATGTGGAGTCTAGAGGCACCACACTTAGTGAATAAGTTCCAGTCAGGAAAACAAATTGCTGAGACTTTTAAATATTGCTTATTGGGTAATTAATATCCATAAAATACATGATTCAGTAAAACTTTAATAGCTAATGTGGAGTTTAGAGACACCATGCCTGCCTTGTCATACCTTTGTATTATTTTTCCCTTATATCTTGCGATGAATATAGTAGGTTCTCAGGTTCTGTATGGTTTGAATGTCTCATAGTGAGATGTCATGTTGTCTGATATCAAGTTTCTTGTAATGTAATGTGATCAATGCCATGCATCAGCAGGTATCTTTCATAAAGAACTCTTCATAAAATTTCATCTTATTTCCTTTTCATGCTTCCAATTCTCTATCACACTACTTGCTATAATCTGGAATATTTTCTTTGTTTGTTATTCCCTTTGAATAATCTACAACCTTTTGTATTTTATGCATGCTAATTTGGTAGAGGTATTGGTGTTAGATTTTGTTTCAAAGGCTTAACTTTTTAAAGGTTTTACCTACCAGTAAAATTCAACTTGTTTGGATTGAAGGAAGAGAACTTCTCCTTCATAATATACTTAAAGAATTATGTTTCTTTTTCTTTCTTCGTCATCTAGTAGTTCATATACCAGCTTGTTACCTTCTTTTTCCACATCTAGTTCTGTATGACTTTTCCCACAAAAGGAACTGGCCAACTGGATTAAAATAATCAAAGTAGATGGTGAACATATAAATAAAATATTGATTAGATAATTTATTGATGAAACAATGAAAAGATCCTTAATATGCATTTGGATGCAGCAGGCAGTTGTACTACATATAAATTGTGAACTGAAATAGATGTCATTGGTATAAACAAGCAAAAGCTACAGCAACAGTAGAATGCTTTAATATAAGTAGTGATCGGTTGGTTGTATATAGACAAAGCAACTTGAACCAGGCCTCAAGAATTTGTACATGAAAATAAGCAAATATATGAATAGCAAGTACTAGTTACTGAAGTAAGTATATATGTTATTGCGAGCTATATAACTTATGTAGATCAACAATCTGCATGGTTTGCTATTTGCATGTTTCATAGATCTTTACTAGAAGCAAGATGCTTGCCAAATTCACTGTTCTGATTGCTTAGGAACTGAAGAAACTATGCAACAGCTCCAGCTGGGCACTGTTGAAATCCATCGCCGCCATCAGTGCTGAGAGCTGGTTGCTGAGGTCGCCAACCTCCTGGTGAAGTTTCTTGATGCAGTTGCATGTCTCGTGTAGGAGGCTTGCTGCAGAAGCCTACATCAGGCAGCATCAGTGTGCAAGTAAGCTTCATTCATTCTATTTTTACAGTTGATAATTAAATTATTACATTTTTTTAGTACATTGCATGCTCAATCGCTACTTGTTTGTAATTAACTTACTCTGCTTGAGCCATGATGTCGATGGTGGGGGTCTTGAAGATGAGACTGGAGCTTGGTGATGAGCTCCTTGATCTCTTCCTCTGAGATCCTGGACCTCCTGCCGGACATCTTGGTCTTCAGCTATAGCAAATAGGAACTCCAAAATGATGAACTAAGTGCCAGCCTGAGAACTTTATAGGGGAGTCGAAGTGACATTAAGACAGGTTAAGCAATTTTGTTTTAAAAAATAGACCAATCAAGTCATATATTATCTGACGTGGAAGGTGAAACTCTGCATGTCGGAGCTGAGTTATGCCATGTCAGTATGACCACGTGGGCTAGCATGGCAGGACGATGAGTCGTGCGCCATTGAACATCTATCTTAATCCACAAACGTATCCTTCATGAGATGAAAAATGAGATCGACTTGAGGGGCCTTGTTCTTGTGGTCCTACAAACAATTAACTAAACTGTCAGCAGGGGAGTTGATTACTAAGTCCGTTAGTATTAATAATTCTTCATGTTGGCTTACCTTGGTATATGTAGACATTAATTCAGGCGATAAATTCTCTGTAGGAATTCACATGGGCAAGCAGTGGTCATGACATTCATAGCTTCCATGTGATGAAGAGAGACATGCCCTGCGAGAGTACTACATGTATGAACTACATGTCTAACACCTTACATGCATATATGTGCTTTAACTCACCGTGTTTACTCAATCTTTTTCTTTCTAATAAAAGTTGAAAGAACCAGAAGAAGTTATTGTAATAGGCTTAACTTATTCTTAGGTAAATAATTGTGCTATCTCAAATATATGTGACAATATTGTAAACTAGTACTATTAGTAGATTGTATAAAGTTGTTTAAGGAGGGGTAGGAATGGATTGGATCATACAAGTGAGATGTTTGCTAATTTAGATCCTACGTTAAATATGAATTGTTTAGGCTAATTTTGAGTATTAATTAAGAACCAAAGATCCTAAAGGCTAATCATGACAGCCATCTGTATGTTACATTATGGAGATGAAGAGTGACTAATGTTCCTAGTGAGGGCATATCAAAATATGTCTCCATTTTGTGTGATTGCAGAGGTTGGACTCTAATTGTAACGCAAATCCTATGGAGGGCTAATATCGATTTTTTTTTTTATGGAGGGTTGTGTCCTTGATTCTAATTATACATGGACAGCAGATGATACAACCCAATCAAAACCAAATTCGATCGAGTTGTAAAGAAAGGGCCTTCAGTAGCAAATCTTACGATGACCCTCTCCACAGGATTTGTATTCCTATTTATAATGCACGGGTTGCGCCCATGCATATTGGCACTCAAATGTAGCCGTGTCTTCCATCCATGCATGTAAATAGTAAATAAGCTACACATTAATTAATAAATTTGAAGGAAAACAAGACATGAAATGTGTTTACTCGCAGTGTGGTAGTATAATATTTACATTAGACAAGTTGATCAGGACTTGGTTTACATATTCACGCTTTGTAGGAGATAAAACTACTGCACATAAAAAATTTATGCACACACATATATGACACCAAAACTGGCATGTGTTTTTTTGCATTGTCAAAGATTTAATTAGTCGATTCATTTTCATGTCCAGTTGTACTGTTAATGCGCAATTGACTAGCTAGCCATGGTCTGATTAATTCCCATGCCTCGACTGATATCTTTTCATTATTATTATTTTTTGTTATTTTCATATACAGGAAGATTTAGATTTTAACACACCAGTCAGCACCACCAAGGGCTTCATTAGGGCATCTCCAACCCATCACCAAAACACCAAATTTGGTGATGGGTTCACACCCATGTCTGTAGGCAAATTACTCATGTTGTTGCTGTCTGTATCAACAATTATTATTATTATATTTTGTTTTTTCATTCACCAATCTTATGTGTATGTATACATTGAACATTATTTATTGCTAAAAAAACCTGTTCAACAGGGAGGTCGGCCTTATTTATTCCCCAACCTAACCTGCGACCAACTAAAGTCCGTCAGAGAAACAACATAATTATGACCTGAACCTTCATCATCACCACATCATGGTGCAGTGGGTAGGCAGTGCATGCTGCATGTTACACCTCCATTTAATGCTCAGAAATTAATTATTCTCTGTCACACATATTTATGAATGTAACTGCAACTACCTTTTACAGTTAGAAATCAAAATAATAAAATATTTTCTTTTTGTGTGTGTGTGTGTAATGTTGCCATGTAAAATTTTAAATGGAGTTAGGAATGTGGTGATATTAAATGCATGGGTGCCTATTTAATTGCGGCAGTTGGAGATGCATTGCCTTGCATCCTTGTGGATAAGTCATATATGAAACAATGGCCAATTGGAGATGCATGCTAGTGTTAACTTTTTAAGGTAAGGTTGCATACAATCAATTTGTTGAGGATCTTGATGTCGGTAAAGGGAGGTGAATAACGTTTGAACTTGATCTTGTTTTTTCGTATGCTCTTGCTCGTCTACAAAAGGTTATACGCAGCGGAAACAAAGTATAAACAATATAAAAATACACAAGCACAACAAATTAATTTTTACATGGTTCAAAATCCTCAATTCCTACTCCACGATCTAGTTCTTCTAGCGATAAATTCCACTATCTCTTTCTCCTTCTCGGAAATTTTTTAGAGGTAGAGAAACTTTTTACAATTTGTAGCTTTACAATAAATACAATTAAATACAAAATACATAAAGTATGAAGTAAAACACAAATGAAAAATATTTTACACAAGTGGTTGTAGCTCACTTGTAGTTTGATTGCATTGGTATGACTTTAGAAGGTTTGGAATGCAACAGCAAATTCCTTTCTAAGTTTCCAAGTATCGGCATTGGAAATCTTCGCGAAGTCCTCCTTTTATAAGCTCAACATCCACGGATTTTCATTTATCAGTCGACTGGTCTTACCCCCAGTTGATTGGTTACTTGACCATTGGCTCACAACAACGTGATTAATATCGGATTTCAATCAATCAATCGACTACCTTTGTCCATCAGTCGATTGCTTAGCTATGAGTCGAACTGGATAGGTGACTCAGAAAGCTTCTATTCACATGTTACTAACATCAGTCGATTGCTGGATTGTGAACTTCTTGAGCACTCACTTTTTCATTTTCTCGAGCATCCATCGCCCGAGCACCACAGTTTTCTAAGCATTCACGGCCAGTCAATTGATCATCCATCAGTCGACTGCGTGAGCACTGTAGTCGTGAGCTCCTTCTCGAGCACCCGCGGCCAGTTGATTGCCCGAACACTTGAGTCCCCGACTACTGATTGCGCTCAGGCACTGGCCTCCCGAGCACAGTCTCGCACGCCCGAGTACTATCACCTCAGTCGACTGGACATAGACCAACTAACTGACACAAGTCACAGTCGATTGATACACTTCAAAACTGAGGTTTTAACTCATCAAGTATGATCCTCTCATACTTGGCATTTATCCGTAGCCTTGACCTAAGCCTTCAAGTCTCTTCCATTAGTCTTACGCCTTTAGGATGTCTCCAAGCTCCATAACTCATTACCCTTTGCGCTAGCCTTCAAGTGCTTCCTTCGGCTTTGTCATGCTATCAACTCTTCCTTTGCTAAGAGGCCGCGCCTCCGGGTCTTCTCCGTTAAGAGTCACGCTTTGGAACTTCAATTGCCAAGATACACTTGAACTTACATCGCCAAGACTACACACTTGGACTTACGCTGCTAAATCTTCATACTTAAACTTTTCCTTATCAAGTCTTCATACTTCGACTTTCCTTTACCAAGTCTCTATATTTAAACTTTTCCTTATCAAGTCTTCATATTTGGACTTTCCTTGCCAAGTCTCTATACTTTGACTTTATATTGTCAAACATTAAAATTTAACTCGAGTCTATCTCAAGCTTGGTCAATCTTGATCTTAGGCCGATTGTACTAACAAATCCAATGTGGTTTGACTCTTTCCTAGAACATATATCGATGGGAGCTTCATGTACTTTATTTACCTCCTTGGACAAACTATATGCCTATGGAATCCCCCGGTAAATTTCAGATTCAAACAACTTGGTGTCTAATGTTCAATGTCTTGCTTGATGTCCATCCTTCAATGTTAAAACATCTTCACTTTTGTCACATTCAATTTTTTTCCCCCTTTGATTTACTCACTGTTAATATGGGTAAGCAATCACTTTAGTCTTGCTACCTGTGGACGGAGATACATGTAAAGAGCAAAGTGCTAATGGTGTGAACAATGAATGATCTGGGAAACCAGATTTGATTAGGAGAACGATACGCATTTAGGCTGAGAGGAATTGTTACAATGGAGGACAATTGAATCATCCGTTAGTTAGGTGATGCTTGGCTGGACGCCATTGAATAGGCACTCACTCCAAGACCTGTAAAAGGCGACAATGCCAATCTTTTGGAAAATTCTGGCAGAATCTAAACAGGGCCAGAATAATAACTCCCAATCCACACTTCGTTCCACTTCAAGCCATTGCCATTTTCACTTTGTTCCATGACCGCCCAAAACCATCTCCATTTCGATTAGGTGTTTTCCTATCACTCCATATTCCTTCTTTGTGGCCCAAGCTAGCTAGATCAGCTTGGATGAACCCCAAGCAATTCTCACAAGTTGAACTACTACGGCCTGTTCCTCTTACCTTAGTCTGTCGGCTGAACTACTAAATCTGGTTTGGGTGGATTCTTCTCGGCCTAACCATAACGCTAGCAAACTTTTTCTAACTTGGGCTCCTCTGACTTGTTCCCCAGTTGATGTCCAAGCCAACTGTAGTAGGTTCAGGCTGACCTGGAATCTGCTGCAAATTCACCATAAGAATTGTGAATTAATGGTCACAATGTCTTACAAATGCACTCCTTGGGGATCAACAAGATGAATAAATCTATCAAATGTGCCTTATGGCTG
>JBAMHZ010431777.1:0-22562 GCA_037177395.1 Alpinia galanga | reverse complement strand
AAATTTCTAATAATTTAAATTTCTTAATTAATATAGACCCCATCAATTTATTCTTCTAATCCGGCCATATAAATCCGCTTAAACCCAAACAAATTTTTATAATTTCTAATAATTTACCAAATCATTTTTTTTTAAATTCGTGGGTCCTGACACAAGCTCATCCTTTAATTCTCTATAGAGGAGATAAACACTAACAGAGAAAGGAGGAGAAGAGGAGATACACCAATCAAGCACTAATAGTAGTAAAGAAAAGTGGAACCAGAGTTGTATAAATTGATCCATATTTAATACCTATGCCTAATCCAGTTTGAATTGTGTTAGTCCAGTTTCTCCAGATAGATATATGGAGAAATCACCAATACCAGTCCTGAGACATTATTTAATGTGACTTAGAAAATTATGGGACTAATCATGATAGGATGCTATAAGGACCAATGCTTTAATCCAACACACAATACTCATTTAATATTAGGAAGGCATAGTCATTAGCTTTAACGCCTGTTATTTTTTTTATACTTTGTTTCTGTAAAATTTTAACTTCATGTGCTTCAAAATTTCTATAGGCTTATATTTGGAGGTAAACAGATTTCTGTCTCATTTTAGTTGATTTTGAAATACTTTGAAGTGTGTCAAACTTGCCAAGTATTGACATGGTACTTAAACTGGATTATTCCATTTGAAGGCCAAAACTTGGATATGGGATGGTAATTTAAACCTTGATATTACCAAAATGAATACAGGCAAAAATAAATAACAGGTCTGTTGGTTCACAGCCATTAAAGGTTGGGGAAAGCACCACCTTGTTGCATCATTCTAGTCTTTTAAATTTTTGGTTTATAGTTCTCTTTGATATTGTGAGTTGCTACATGCAGGCAGGTATATGGCACCAGAAATTTTTTCAATGAGGAGTACAATACAAAAGTAGATGTCTTCTCATTTTCTTTGATTTTACAAAAGGTAAATACTCACTTTCATTTCTTTAAGTTTAATCTCTTTGAAAGTTAATATGCCCTGTAAAGTTGCTGAACCATCACTCTTTTAATACCGCTCTGTGATTGCAAGTACTCAAATAAATTCTTTTTAAAATTTGTCAATTTAAATTTATTCCCACATACTATTTTTAGCACACCTAATTTATTTCGCCACTATCTGCCAGATGTGGTCATTATAAAACCTATAAACCAAACCACTCATCATATCTCATTGTTCATTCATTCAACCAATTATACAGTTCTTGTTCTTCAAAAAATCTCCTCGTTCACAAGATTGTTAGTAGAGGCAGGTACCATATATGTGTAGTCAAATGGTATCAAAGACACACTTGTGCTTAACTGACTGGTTAGAAGACAACTCCAGGAGATATATATACTTCAACTGTTTGAGACCATGGGTATAAGAGCTATTTGAGTCTATACTCTTTAACTCACTGGTTAGTTGTATCTACAGGATGTATGTTCTCAAATTGCGTTAACATGTTTAATTCTTTACCATTGGTCTTTTCTAGATGATTGAAGGATACCCTCCTTTTCCTAGTAAACAAGAATTGGAAATTCCACAAGCCTGTGCCACCTTTCAGAGCATCAACAAAGTTATATGCTTATGGATTAAGAGAGTAAGACTTGTCCTCACTTTAATACTTTTTAATCAAAGTAGTGATGGATTATTGTACTTTTGCTGATAAATTGTGACTGATTACATTTGTTTAGTTTTTTATTGTAAAAATCAGACATATCATTTAATACATTAGCTTTGCTGTAAGATAATTGATAAGTTGTTCCTTCAGAGAAAGGATTTCTTACTGTCTCGTGCAAGAATGAATTGTAATTTAAAGGGTTATGGTGAAGATGCATTGACGTCGGCAACAATTGGTGTTGCCTTTATTTCTCTTTTCATCCATTGAGATTTTTGGGTCGGTCTTGAATAATCCCATTACAATAGCTGATCTTTCCACACAGTATGTTAGCTTTACTGCTATTGATTTCCTCTGGTGTGGCAGCATTTATTTGTTATAATATTAGTTTAAAATATCTTTTGAATTATGTGATCTACATGATTAGGTACATTATCCAATAAAACATAAAAAGAAGAGAGAGAGAGACTTGATTCCCTAGAGTAACCACATAAGACAACAATCAGGAAAATTGATTGTAGTGTTAGAAACTCTTTTTAACATCTAAGCTACTGGTATAGTACGCAGCATGCCATTCACCGGAGCTGAATTTTTTTCACTTAAATTAGTAAAGGAAGATTTTATATATTAGACTTAATTTGGCTAGTAATTCAAAGAAAATCTGTAAGCTTCGTACTGATTGAATTAATGGAAAAAGTCTGTAAGCAACATTGATATGATGCCGGTTTCAGTTGTGCATTGGCAATCAAGAGGGACGACATTTCTAAGTTTGATGCATACCTCCAGAATATATTAACTAGGCTTCTCCTTTGTTCATGATCCTTCTTTTCTTATCTTCATCAAGTTTGTGTTAATTCATTTTTATGAACCCTATACTAAAGCAAATCATGCATTAACTTTAGTCCCATAGAGGTTAGATAGTTGGCTTGCTCGAATATATGGCTTTAAAGTTTTCATTAAAAGGATAACTATTCTAACATTTTATAATGTAATTGAAGCCCAATGTTGCTATACTTCTGAAACCTAAAAAATATTATTTAATGAGCCAGAATTTAGCAAAGATATCAAAGTTGGTGCCTTATTTGAGAAAATAGAAAGTTCAGAGGCTGATTGGAATACATTAACATTTAACAAGGTAAGTGAGATAAAACTCTTGCCAGGGACACGTAGTTCAGGGATCAACTCTTGCCCATCCCAGTTTCAGAAACATATGTTAGCAGTAACTTTGCACCAAAGCATCTTATCCCTACAATCAATTTTCCACCACAAATTTTGCTTCCAGGTGGTTTTTTTATATACACAAGTCACCTCCTGTTTGTAGCTACATACACAAGAGAAAGGAGGAATGCATTTCAACCTGTTATTATGCAGGGGACCTAACCATAATAGGGTCATTGTCTATTTATTAATCATCCTAGGTAATTGAAGGACACCTTTTGCATGAGGGAATAGTAGAAGTACAGTGTTCATCAAGAAGATCAATCCTGCTAATGAGAAAACTTAACTTCCCAGAATTCACTGATTAATATTATTAATAAACATAATACAGGGTAGGACTGCGTACTATAAATTCTTCCTTGGGATTTTGCATTGGCTGGAACTTCTTGCACTGGACTACTCTTTTATAAACAATATAAACTAGCTTGGAGAAGTTTGCAAAAAGTGTCTCACAAAATCTCGGTAGGACTTGGTAAAGCCATCAAGTCCAGTGGATCTCTTCCTGTTAACTAGGATAATTGCAGATTTTATCTCCTCAACAATTGGTTGAGAGCTTAGTGAGTCGACTAATGAGTAACACTAATAGCATTCCGTTGCAAGTCAATGGTGGTTGTGTATCTGTCCCCATGATTGCAACTGAAATGTGTTCCAATAGTTGTTAAAATTGATATAGTTTTGACATTGATGTTCACTCACAATGGCATCAAAGAATTTGCTTTTATGGTCTCATAGTTTATTCCATCAAGTTTGGCTCCAACTTTTTCCCATCAATTCTAGTGCCTTAACATACTTGAGCATTCTCATTCTGACCAAAGGTCAGCAAATATCATACCTTGAGAGGCTTTCTTATCCCTGTTTTTGCTGAATCTGTTGAAGTCATTTGCAGAGAAAAGAGAGTCCTCAAATCTGAATGATGTTCTAGTCCTCAAGACTTCTTAAAGTGATGAGCAGGCTCATATCTTATACAAGGAAGCTGTGGGGCTGTCAAGATGAAGAGCAGATCACTTTAGATGTATCGAAGATGTAAACATAACGATTGGTTACTTTCCTAACAGCTCAAGCTTGGGATCGGTCATTAACTAACAAACTTTAACATATTAAAGTAGCAAGTCAAAATTGGTTTACGTTGCTAAGAATATTGGTTTGGTTCTAAAGGGCAAAAGATGGAATAGGTTGCATTTGGCTTTTTCTTTTAAAGATTGAGTAGGTGTGCTATGGATCAGAAAGGTGACAATGGAGATCCAAAGAAGCAAATTTCAAGTCCTTGAACAGGAGCCTGGGGGATAAAGCTATTGGACAAGAGGCAGCAGCTATGATGGACCAGATCCAGTGCAAATTCCTCCCTTTTCCCTCTAGCAATGGTCAGGGTTGTCTTTGTTAAATGATTTGGTTGTTCTATTTCTTCTCATGTAGTTATCTTCATTCTGCCTATTTTGTTGTTTGTCTGTCGTGTCTTGAACTCTCATTTTGTGACAACCGGCCACAAAGAGACTGCATACATCTGTATGTGTGCACATAGACAGAGATGTTAAAAGGTCACCTAATATATTGCATTTCTATTCTATATACTATATAGAAATTCATGCCTTTTATCAGCAAGGATTGATTTGATGACATATATGACCTTTTTGTTTAGGTTAATTGAGCATTGTTGGAGGAGAAATCCTGCTGACAGGCCAACATTTAGAGAGATTATTCAACAGTTGACAGATATAAAAGATAAAATTGTTGTCAGAGTAAAAAATAAGGCGTTCACTAATTTTCTACTTGGCATATCAAATTTCTTTTCTTTTAATCGACTTCCATATTTATTTTTGGTTCATTTTGCGCTTGTTGCACAAAGTAGAAACTAGAAACTAGAAACATGCCATTATTTTCTCTTCCACTTCAATATTTTGGATGCTAACTTTGCTGTTTCCTTGAGCTACCAAAAAATATTTTGTCATTTCAATATGGAATGTAGACAAAATGTTAAAAATATTAGAAACATCACCTTGCTCATACTTGTGCCATCCTACGTCCTTCCAGTGGTGTTTGTGTCAACCGTTACTGTGGTGCGGCACGTTAGAGTGGTATGTATTATGGTTGTGGTGTTGATGTTTAATATCAGGTAACATTATGATGTGATATTCGTGAGAATGGATTTGTCAGATATTGAGTGCAATATGAATTTGTGAATAATTGATTTTATGTCAGTTGTTTTTATGTGGGTGGTGGATTAGAATCGATCTTCTTCATGGATGGTGAAGCATCCAGATCAACTAGAAGGCCATGGGACAGGGCAGGCCTAGTGGATTGGGTCTGCTCGAGCACAGCATTATTGTAGTTTACTGCCTACTCAATTTCTACGGAACATTCATTCCATTTCATTATTACCTGTATTCCAAATCTGTCTCCAACATGTAAGCATTTCGTGCATGCTTAAAATTACTCATTGTGGATCAGCTTTGCAAACTACAATTTTGGTTCACCATTTTAGTTTTATCATCCATATAAATATATTTTTTATTTCTGCTCTAACTGTAGTCTTTCTGCCTTTTTTTTCCTTACCAGGTAGAACTACCGCACTATCTTCATAAATCTATCATTTGCAAGAAAGATAGCGCAAGCGATTCATCCAGTGTGTCCAGTAGAAACTCATCATGAGTTCTTTTCCGTTTATTTTAAAAGGTCAGAAGAAGAAGAAAAAAATGCGATCATCTAATTACCTAAGTTTAGCTGTGGTTTACTTATTTCTTCCTGAGTGATAAAACTTTGGAGAGAAACAGTTTGGCATGCGATCATCTTTTCAAGTCAATATATACATGTTTGAGATTAGAATCTTTGTTCTGCGATTTGAAGATTTATTCTTAATCAGACTAACTTGATATTACCATATGTTGGAAATATGCCTTGGGAGGGACAAGCACTTTTGCCTTTGAACAACTAAAAGAATCAAACAAAACAAACACAATGTGGAAAGATAACCAAACCATTATTTTATTGTTCATCTCAACCGACAGAGATCTCGTAATGAGAGGGTAATGTACTGTCTTAAGAACTCTTCAAAAGTAAACAAGTATTGATAGTATCTTTATGATTCCAGTTAAAGTGCCAAGTTTATAGAAGAAATAGGACCAGAACTCCTCTACCATCAAGAATGTAACAGCGTTCATTCATACTTGTACAAGGTGACTGATGTCCATAGGGTATGCATCGGAAGATGATCCAGCTTTATAAGATCTCCTTCCAACGATGATATTTGCAGCTTCCGTTGGATGGAAGGCATCAAAGAACAAGTACTCGTTCCTGTTTGAGCATGGTGATTGGTAAGGCAGACATGTAATCTGCCCATTGTTCCTCCCCACCCCACAGCATCCCTTGTTCGTAACAGTCAAACCTGAAACAGCAAATTGATTGATAGATACCATTTAGACTAAGAAAAATTTTAAGTTTTCTTCAATTCTTTCATTCTATATGGACTACCGTAAGATCCAGCATTTTTTAGAATGTCCTCAAAGATGCCATAGCCATTGATATAGATGAAATGTGCTCCATCCAAGGTGTTCAATTGGTCCACCAAGTTGATTAACTTCTTATTGAAGATTCTGATGGCGCTGTTGATCTCCTCGACGCAGGTGACTCCATTGGAGCTGTGCTGAGCCAGCTCATTGGGGGAGCACCCGACCTGGCCAACTCCTATCAACGCCACCTTTCTCGCTCCATAGTTGTACAGAGTCTGAAAGCACACCACGAGAATTTTAATGATCAGTGTCTAGCAATTGTAAACATAATTAGTCAGGTATTAACTGAGGCCGGGATTGCGATCGACTGCTAGGTGGTTATAGTCAGGTAGATGCATAAGAAATTAAGGATTGTTCATTTTAAGAGGAATTGAACATCTAGCTTTTACATGGAAAATGGCAGATCTACGACTCAATCTTGAGTTACAACGAGCGATGCCAAAGTGATCTCAACCCCAACATATATAAAATCTTGGCTGCGAAAGGATATTTATACTGACCCTTAGCTGTTGAGAATACTGTTGGATGAGCACATCGGCGAATTGATCAGGAGTGTACTGTTGGCCGGTGGAGTAGAAGGCCGGCATGAAGTAGTTGTTTAGGTAGTCATTGCTTCCCATGCCAACGGAGAAGATGCACTTGCTCAGGTAACTAGCTGCAGAGTCCTCGTCTCCCAGAATGCTCACCATTTCCTGCACTGCTGATTGGTAGTTCTGCAATTGCCCGCCAAATGGAATTCTGCCACCCTGCAAACACCAATCTCAAGGTTTAAGTTTATAGAATTAGAGGTTTAGGGTTCGAGGTCTTGTTTATCCTGATTCTTTACTGTGAGGCTTTACTATATAATCTAGAGAGTTGAAGACGTGTTTAGCGGTGTACCAGTTGTTGGCCGGTTTCTTCTCTGATTCCGGCGGCCGCAGAAGCGAAGTTGGCGCCGGAGAGAAGTGCTCGGCCTCTTGTGTTTGCGTAGGGTGGTATGAAGTCGTTAAATCCCAGAAGTCGAGCTGCTCAAGTCGAGGTTTTGATCAGAAACTCCATTAACTTCCCGTTTGGAAATTTTAATTATTTACTATCTACTATTTAATGTAACATGAAACAGAACAATGAAACGGCGAGAGCAGATCGAAGGATTTAATCATTTATACACAACAAAGTTTAAAATCACTACCAATAGCGTCGACGGTGGTCAAGCCATTGGTGAACCGTCCGGTTGGACCGCCGTCGAAGTCGATGCCGTACGGCGGGTAGTTGGCAACCGCCAGCGACCCCATGTCGTTGTTATTTCCATTGTCGACGAGCGAGTCGCCGAAGATGAAGTAGCACGGCACTTGCGGGTCTGCCTTCGCCGGCATCTCCAAAACCAGCAGCAACACCACCACTGCCGCCGCCACCGCCATTGGTGTTTTGCCCGTCAGCTCGCCCTCGTGTGCCATTGCTGGGGCAGTTGGCTGTGCAGGGGAAATGAAAGGGAGGCATAAATAGGGGAAAGGAGTAGCTGGTGGGGCGGTCTGGTACATTAAATTGGTGGCGACGTTAACGTGGATGCCGTCATTGCCCTGCTATCACTTACCAGCTCAGTCATTACACGCTGCTTGTTTCAGTGTGAAGCACATGAGGTAGGAGAATGCTATGGCCATTTAATAATGGCTTGTTGATATAAAATAGCGTAATTAAATCTATGGTTTCAGCGAGCGACTGGTAATTTGATTGTGGATTTAATACGGTTCCTGTTCAATCTGCAAGGAAATAAAGTTCTATCGAAGAAGATGTGAAACTCCAGTTTGCAGCTTGTACATTGTGCTTCAATTTTTCTATAGTTTTTCAGAATCTATATTGGAGTTCTAGGCAATGTTGCTTTAGTTTTCTAGATACATTTTGCTTGCTAAGTTCTAGTCTTTTTGTTCTTTGTTGAGTTCATGCGTCTTTTATCGTTCTTTTTCTTCAGTCATCACGTTTTGGTTGATGATCTCGTTCACCACTTGTTTGGTTTGCCTTGTTAATCTAGAACAATCATGGATTGTTTGTTTGAGCGAGCAAACTAAGATGGATTAAGGTAACGTACATGCTGCTTTTAGTATTCTGCTCTATTCAAAGATCAATTTGTAAATATGATTCTTGTTTATAAATTAATTGATTGCACATTATGATTATATTTAACAAACAAAAATTTTAGAATTCTGCATCCGCGTTGAATTACTTGAAGGGAAATAAATAAGGGAGTGTGCAATCCCATCTAACCTTGCCGCCTTGCCTTTCTTATTTATGAGGGAAGCAAGCGAGGAGCCCTAGACCTCTCTCTCCCAGGCCCCCTCTTCAATGCCTTTTAGTCATCAATGGTGAGGCCCTTCGGCAAAAATGAAGAGACTGCTCTTTGATTATTGTCAAATGGGGCACCGTATAATTTATTGAATAGTAAATAATTTTCTTGAAATTTTTTCTTTTTGTCACTCGGTGCTAAAAATCATCTTATTCCAATAGAAATATGTGATTATTCTTTTATTTTTATTTTTTTGTGAAAATTTTTATAGAATATTATTTTAATAATAATTTTTTTTTTTTGAATATTCTAATTTTTTTATTAAAAAAAGAAAAAAGAAAGAAGATAACAACATATTTGCAAAACCTCACCATTCACATCCAGCCGTAGGCATTCTCCCAAATTCACCGTGATGGAAGAACAACGCTCTGTTCCAAAAGCGAGTGAGTTTGCAAACTGGAAGTTTGTTGAATCATCTCGATCTTCTGCCTAATCGTAGTAAAGTGAAATAATGGATTGTGCTTGCTAGCAGCATGCCATCATCCTATCAAGACGCAATCTTGCTTCTTGTTCTATTGAATTCACAACCTTACAAACCCAACTGTACTTCTAGAATATCATTAACTACAACCATCAACGAGATCACTCGTCTGTCAACTTTGAAGCTTTCTTTCCGGCACAAAATTAATTTTGCTTTCGCGTATGGTTTAAAAGGTAAGGATTTTGAAAGTTGTTCTTGAATATATATCCAAGTGTTTAAGATTTTACATTGCTCAGTCGATAAGAATCTTTGAAGATATTATCAAAGTCTTATGTTCTAAATTACCTTCAATTGTTTAAGGAATTAGGTCTCGTGTAAATTCTTAAGATGCTTTTCGATATTTTCAGGAACAGGGCCTCTTAATCAGTATTTACTTACTATTGATTTATGATCAAATTCACTGCGTAAAATATTGATTTTTAGGGAGTTATGATTAATAAATAATTATTATTCAGTATTATAGCCATGCATCTCTATAATATGTATAGATTATACAATGAATTTGAATTTAAAAAAACACTGTAGTAAAAAAAACATACTCTTCCTAAAAATCTACAGAAGCATTCGAGAATTTACATTCTAATTTACAAATGACAGGCTCTCTTTTCTCCTCTATTTTATGAATAGTTAACACTCCATTGAATAGCTGAAACCTGTGTAATAAGGTATACTTATTCTATTATATTATACATCTTTGATGATTTTAGCATTATTTAATTGTTCTCGAATTGAACCATTGAATAACAATGTGATACGAAAGATGACTTTGTCCGTTTATAATTCAGTGGATCACTAAGGAGAGACGGGGCATTTTTCAACCCAGATAATGCTTGCACATGAATACTACTGGAACAACAACAACAACAACAACCACCACCATCATGATATTAAAAACCTATTTTCCTCGAACTGTAACGCGTTCCACCTCTTCTCCATCACCAAGCCAACCCGACCTTGGCTCTTGCCACTACCAACGCCCACCTAATTTTAGCAGCTCTTGATGAGGTGAATTAGACCAGACCAACCAACCCGACCTGATCCTCATCAATGCGCTGACTCCAGGAGTTAAGCCATGGAATTCATTCAATCTCCCCGGCTGTCATAAGCGTCAGTGGCGCAGTACAAATCCCAGCTGCTGTATTCAGTTCATAATTAGGGAAAGACAAGCAGATGAGTTGGATACCACATTAACGAGTGATCTGATGAACAAATGTACGTAGACAGAGAGAGGAGCACATGGATGTGCTCCATGCATCAATGTGTTGTAATGCATTCAGTTGAATTAATGGAAGCAGTAATTGCTACATCAAGGAAAGTTAGGATCAACTTCCAGAATATTTAGCATTTCTTGCTACTTTAAATAAGAGGGACAATAAAGCTGATTTCGACCAAATTAAAAATCATGTCGACCAGAATTAGGAACTAAGAAGGTTTTTAACGAAGTGAACGAATCATGACCCAGCTGAAAGAATTATAAATAAAGTGGAGCCAGCCACGCAACTGGAGCTTCCTAACTACCCAATATCTCCTTTGATAGACCATCCTTGTAAGGGTTTTTTTGTGTGCGTGTGAGTGTGCACGCGCACGCACATGCGCACGTGAAGTGGGTCCCATTAGAACATATTGCTCGAGTAAAACTAAAATGGGCTTATAAATCTAATTCTTCATCAGGCCATCTCACCAGGGTAAGAGCTTCTTAGAAGTGGGCTTATGGATATTCTACATCAAACTCTCTCACTAGAGTAAAGCTTCTCAGAAGTGGGATAGTGGATCTTATTCTCCCTTAGACCCTATTAAGAGAGTAAAGCTTCTCAGAAGTGTGGCACGTAGACTAGAGCATTTGCTCCCTCCACTTAAAGGGAATTACAGATAATCTCTTCAGAAAGCTACAGGTTTTCCTTCCCTTTGTTGGCATGGCTACCGTGCCAGAATTAATACCAAATTTTGCATATGGCACCTTCTCACTACAAGTGAGCTAGTCAAAGATATGCTAGTTGCAATAAGATAGCTCGAATGTGTGGTTTTATGTGATTCATATAGTCAAACTAAGGAAGGTTAGGACAATTAGGTGAAGACAGTACACAGTAGTCCTGATTGCTCACGAGTGAAGAAATGCAACAGAGTAAAGCAACTTGGAAGTCTGAAGCTGAAATAGAGAACATTGTTTTAAAAAGCCAAAAGCTTTGAATAATGCATGTTGATGAGCTTGTGGAAGGAGAGACTGCAATATGTAAGATAATTTTAAATTTGCTTCAGTACTATTTAAGGAACACCAGAGATGCTAGAATTGTTTTGAAGAGTTTTAAGATAGAGGATAGTCCGCTGCACGAAGTTTCCATCAATGTGAGGTTTTAGAGAAACGTCTATTGTACATAATCTTATTCTACTTTGTAAGAGACTGTTTTCCTGATTTAAAGAGTTTTAAGATATAAAATAAATAATAAATTACTTTTACATAGTACACTTAGTGCTAAGTAAAAAATTCAATAAACTTTTAAAATGCAATATCAAAACCAACCTATATCATCAGACTTAATATGAATATAATGAGAGATTAAAAGGGCCACAAAGTGCATATGGGGATTTCATAGTATTTTAATCTTCCTCTAGATGACTAGACCTATGCATAGGATTAAGCAAACTGATATCTATCCAATTCACAAATAGAAGCTGAATTCACCTTCTACAGCATTCAACAACAATAATCTGCCATGATCTCATCCTCATCTTCCTACTCCTCCACTTCCTATAAACCAATCATGAATTGAAAATAAAAGGCCTTCAGAACCAAACCCTATCTACCCTATTTTCTCAACAGGTTATATACGTATGTTACACAAACATGAACTTCATTCTTACAAGTTTGAAGAGGTTGTCCAGCTGTATCTTTTCATGATCTGAAAGCACACCTTTTCAATATATCTTAGCCCTTCATCCAGAATACACACATCAATTAATCTTTCTAAACAAACTCAGAAAACTCCAACTTTTCCATTATGTCACGGTTCTTGAAAGTAACCTCTTATCTAAAAGTCACTGCATTTTTGTCTGCTTTACGGCCTCATTTTGTTCTGGAAAGAAATGTTTTTCTCCCTTTCTCCATTTTGTTTTTGCCCAAACATTGGGAGGAAACAAATGAGCCAATTACAACCGGCTTAATTTTATAGAAAAAAAAAACGAATATTTGTATACTTATGTCTTCAGTATAATTGTATTGTTTGAGTTTTTGTAACATAAGAAATAATAGCATAATTATCCTACCCACCCACAAATTCATCTAAAGGATGATTAGAAAGCTGAAAATTGGCGCACTTTTTTTTTTTTTTTTACTTTTTTCCCCCATTAAATCATTTACTGTCTGCACCTTCTTATCCCCCCCTAAAACCAAAAAGAAAATATCCCTTTATTTTGATCCCACAAAAGAACTAGCAGGTAGCTCATCAAAAAGCTGGTGATTTGAGTCCTTTTTATACCATTGAAGAACATAGAGAAGGCTGACAAATTGAGTAATTTTATAGTATGAAAAAACACAGAGAGCACGGGCAAGGTTTTCTTATCCCATCCACTGTAATGTTTTAACTCTGACTCGACGTTATAGTTTCAATTGCCGATTGAAATGGGTCGACATGATTAGTAGAAGCTGACAAAATTTGAACTACATTCAGTAAAACTACTAGATATTGAAAATTCCTGACTTTATAAGCAAATTGATCATAGTCATCAGTGTACTATGCAGGCCTATGCAATGCCAAAACTACTCAGCACAAACGTTTTGCGAACTAAAAAAACATCCGAAGGGAGAAGTCAAATTACCACGCCATGCATGTACTTGATTCTAAAGCTCCGCTTCACCCAAATTGGAGGAGGAGAACAGAATATCCTTAGCTATTCGAAGTAAGCCTTCCAGGTCTGCAGCACCAATTTCCAAACAATCCTTCAGAAGCTCCCCCTCCACCGCCTCCTTCTGCAGTATCAAGATCATCTCCCTCAATGGCCCCTGAAAGAGTATACAATCCAAAACTTCATCAAACTGTCAAACTCTATCCAGTACAAATTAGCCCTAACGGGAGCATACCGATCTGGAGACGGTTCGAAGTAGGCTTTTGAACAAGGGGTCAGCAAGTCCAACGAGTTCCCGATAATTGCGAAGCGCCCACCTCGCCCTCTCGGCTCCGGACTCAATCCTGCTCGCCTCCGTCAGAGCCTCTATCAGCCGTGCAGCGGCGCGGGAGACCTCAGCCGTCGGGATCCCTACGCCTCGCCAGGCGTAGTTCCAGGCGAAGTCCCATCCCAACGACCAGATACCACCTCCATCACCTCCTAAGAGGCGGATCTTGTCAGCAATCCTACGAGCGCGGTCGGCACCAGCGAGATCGCCCCGCGCGGCGCGAGCGTTAGAGACGCGGCTGAGGAGCGAATGGGAAAGCGAGACGAGCGTCCTCCACTGCCCTAGTTGAAGTCCATCGGAAACTGGAGAAGCGGGCAGGAGGAGGACCAGGAGGAGGAGGAGGAGGGAGACGGCGAGAGGACGCGGCACCGCCATCGACGGACCTTCAGAATTCGTTTACTTCCCGGGAGAAAAAGGCTCGCGAGGAAAATACACGTGTTACTATGATATTTCCATGAATTTGAACGATTTTAAATTATTTTGAGAATTTTTTTTAAAAAAATTTCCCCCTTCTTTTATCATAATTTTCTCACGTTCAGAATTTCAGATCTTCAAATCTATAAATGTCATTTTAGAATACTAAATAAATAAATAAATTTATAGAACAGTTTAGTTAAAATTGGCGATAAAAAATAAAATTGATTACCTTTAAAATAAGTTTTGCTAAGTGACTCGATCGAGTTGTGTTTCTGCATGCATCCATCATTAAAAATAATAATTTTTCTCAAAATTGAAAAAAAAATATAAAAGGATTGTTTTTAAATGAAATTTTAATTTTAATATGCAGCTACGATATTATTTTTTGTTACATGGTGTTAGTACTTCTTGGGCAATTTAGGGTACAACCGGATTTAAAATTTAAGATTTAGGATTAGAATTTAAGGTTATGCTTGTGTACATAATTTGTTGTGTATTCGAGATGGTGCACAACAAAAAAAAGATGAATAGAAAAAAAAAATCATCCTTTCGCGGGTCCTTAAAAAAAAATTATGTTTGGATGAAATCCTTTCACTCCCTTCCCTTGTGATTCACCATTCATGGCCTGAAATTTCAAACGTAAGCCCTAGATGGTAAGAAGATATTGTTATTGCTTTAGTCCTCTACTTCAAGAAGACCGAAAACTACATTTACACTACGTTTGGTACGTTGTAATGTAATAGAATTTGTAATATAATGAGATGTGTAATGGAATGTGTATTATATTACTACGTTTAGTTAAGATTTATAATGTAATTTTTTATTACAAGAGTGATTACATTACTATATTTGGTTAAGGTTTGTAATGTTGTTTGGTATTCAGTCGCCGCCGCCGACGGTAGCGGCGGCTGGTCAGCCGCGGTAGTGGCAGCGGTGGTGGTAGGCTTGTGACATTGACTTATTGACCTTATAATATAATCTGGATTACGTGGGTTTTGGTCTGTAATTTGCTTATATTTTGTAATCTAGATTACATTACATTACAATGCTAAAACTATAATAAACAAATAAATTTAACTTGTAATGTAATATGAATTACATTACAAGGTAAATTACGGGCAACCAAATATGTCCTTAGTTTCTAGCGAGTTGGAGCATCAACATGTGACGATAGCTTTATGTTGCATGATAAGACTATATTCTAGATTCTAGGTAAAGATTTATATGCATCTGATGGCTCTTCCATAGCGCTGCTATATTGCTCGAGCTCTATTATCTCTATTGAGTACTATTGACTTCTCTCGAATCGAGCACCATCTATCTGTTCTTCTTAGTATAATTGACCTTCCCGAGCAAGCATTATCTATCTATTTTTCCGAGTATATATAGCTGGCCTTCCTGAAGCCCAACACTACTAGCTTTCTCAAGATGAGCGATATTTATTCTTCTAAGTATTAATTATTGGCTTTTCCGAGCCAAACACTATCTGCTCTCACTAGAATTACTTGCCTTCTCGAGCCTAATTCTATCTCCACGCTTGATATCTATTGAATTTTCCAAACTCCATATGTTGTCCGAGCTCTATTCGTTTTTCCAAGCTTTATCTGTCGATTCTCTCAAGTATTATTAGTTTTTTCGAGCTCTATTTGCCAATTCTCCTAAGTACCATTGTGTGGTTCGAGAAACTTTATTCTCCAGAGTTCTATTAGTCTTCTTGAGCGTCATCTGTTCTCTCAAGCAGCACTGATCCTCCCGAGTGTTCATGTTATTTTTGAGTATGCTAGCCCATACAACCTATGTTACAAGCTATCTAGAATATTCTATTATCTTTGATGTACAGTAAGGAAGGAGCATATCAAAGTGGAAGACAGTTACACGTCATGATTGTCCCCTAACAATCTTCCAAGATATTTGATATGAGGATAGGCTTGATCACCAAGATAATATCTGAGTTACTATATAAGCTCCCTGAAGGTAAAAAAAAAAAAGGGAAGAGTTCTTTCTCTATTATGTTACACGGAGATAATTCTTCTTTTTTCCTAAGTTTTTTCATTTTACTGTGTTATTATCTATTTTCTACTTCTATTGTGCTTTCTTCACTTCTCCTTGGCGGACACATGACTTGCGTTTGGTTCAAATTATCATGCATAACTTTGGTTATATGATTATCAAGTAATCACATAACTAAATTTATGAAAAATAAAATATATCTTATATTGTTACCCTTTATCAATTCCAAGGTAATTAGAATCTGAGTTATATGTCTATTTTATTAACATGACAAATATCCTTCATTATTTAGGAATCATCGATTATCTTGAATCAAACAGGATGAAACAATATAACTATATACAAATAATTAAGATTATGAATAAATCAAATGCACCCTTAACGTTCATTTTCATTGTAGATAAGGATACTCAGTGACAAACTCCGTGACTAAAAGGAGAAATCCGACGTGCCCAGAAGAGACCCCATCACTATATATCTATACTTTCGTTGAGCTAGTGAGTTGTTCATATATTTGCAGCAAACAAATCGGCTCTCAAACAAACAAAGGAATCATCATTAATATCAAGTATGCAAACGGATTGCATCTTAATTAACTCTTAGATCTGAAAAGATGTTGAGGATAAATAGAAATGTTCTTGCAAATTGGATGTTAATTAGTTCTTTTCTAAACTTATGGAGGTCATCTATCTACTGAGGGACCATTTTGTATATACATCGTGATTATTCATCAAATTTTGCGGTTCGTGTATATTTTTTGCACTTGCAAGTTGCTACTGAATCAATTCCACTCGACTCGCATAAGATGTGCACTTCTGATCCCACGTTGAACTTGTTAAATACGATGCACTTTGATAAGGGTTGACCACAATTAAAGCACCTAAAGTACCTCTAGATATACTCTAAATGGAAGCTTTAAAAGCGTGCTTGACTGAAGATGGTTACGTGGAGAGTTGGAAGAGTTGTGAGGCGAAAGGAAGAAGAAGCATGCGTCGATCCATAGAGACTAGATAGCTTGAAAGGAACAAGCAACACAAACACGATGGTCCATGCAGTTAGGAGAGGATCGAGGGGGTCATGATCCCACTTATGGTTTTGACTTAAGTGAACTTATCTTATGCGTTGGGATTGGATTTGGATGGACCAACCCCATGCCGCTATTGCGAGGTAACAATGTCAACGACTAGCCGTTGCAACGAATAACAACCGATGTTTTATTGTTAACGTCTATTTAGTTACGATATAGACATTAACAAACCCCTCTTTAGTTTAGATTTTCTTTCTTTGACATGCTTTTCTTAGTATGGTGACAATTAAGACGTAAGCAATGTAATTGCGAGGTTTAAAAGACTTGCTAGAGAAGAGCACAATGGGAATCTACGCGGTGCTGTTCATCGGATTTGGATCTGTAAGTATTGTGGTGGTCTTTTTGGATCGAAATTCTTGGAACGATGTATCCGTTTGTGAATCTTTAGGTGGACGTCTACATCCTGAAGGTTAATAAGATGCAATGTGGTATCTAATTCTAGGCATGCGCAGCCAACAGAGTGTGGATTTTTGTGTTTGCTATCTTGTAGCTATAGTTGATTATTGCAAAAGCATTACTAATAGTGACTTCTCCTCCAGCTTATCCTCTTGGAAGAGTTAATTATTCAAGGATATAATCTTAAACAATATCTTCTAACAACAACATCTTTGTCTGATTAGTTCAACCCGATCACAGTGTTTTTCCACCAAATTTAGCTTGAATAATTATCATCGGTGCACTATTCTCTCTGCATTGATACACAATGCGTGGACAAATTAATGTTCATTTGCTTTAGGTGAACTTGTGTTTCAGAAAAAAAAGTTAGAAAGAATTAGAGTAATTGTAATTTATCTTATTTTCATAGTTGTTGATAGCTAGATGTTCCAATATCCTTAGATTTTCTTGTATCTATTAGAATCTATGCTTAAGGATCTTTCTTTCCAAAAATGTTATTATTGGGCTTGAAAAAAAACAAATAAGAGCAATTTATTAATTCATTCCTTTACATAAATGATTCTGAGCTGCATTTGCAAAGTGAGAATTGGCAAGAACATGGGAAAAAATTATAGATGGATGCAATTCAGTCAATTCCTGATATTAAGTGCCTGAAATGGTAATAAACTTAATCATTGCCTGTTGTTCCCAACCCAATTCAAAACTCGTTTGTTTTATTCTTTTCCTTCCCTTTGCCCTATATATAGCCAACTACATCAGTCCAACAATGTCAAAATTCATTCGAAGAAAGAAAATTAATATGAAATTTCCACATCCTCATCTTCTTCTTCTTCTTCCTCCTCTCTTCCTCCTCATCCTCTCCTGCTCTGCTCTGTCTGATCAGCAACGCAAGGTAACTTCAATTTCTTAACTGTACTGCCAAGTGCGAACCTTTTCTCTAAAAAAGGTGTCAAAGTAATTTTTGGGCTTTCAGGTTTATGTTGTTTATTTAGGAGAGCACAAGGGACTGAAAACCAGTGAAGAAATTTTGGACGACCATCATTCCCTGCTTCTCTCTGTAAAGAACAGGTGATCAATTTATCCTTATTGTGATGCCATAGCTTTTGATTCATGTTTAAGATTTAAACATTTGTATGATCAGTAAAGAGGAGGCCTTGGATTCCGTCGTGTACAGCTACAAGCACACCATCAACGGCTTTGCTGCAATGCTCACTGAAGAAGAAGCCAACAAACTATCCAGTCAGTAACTAGTCTCATTCTCCTGTCGAAATCTCTCTCAATTTCCTTGTATTTTCTTTCCAATCACCGGATTCACTGCATCAAAAACAGAGACGGAAGGGGTGGTTTCTGCCTTTCCTAGTGAAGGCAGGCTGTCACCCCACACAACCAGGTCATGGCAGTTCATAATGCAGGAAGAGGGGTTCAAAGTTTTGGAAAGTGACTGGGTGCAAAAGCCTAAAAAGGATGTCATTATTGGCATGCTGGATTCGGGTTGGTTGTGTTATTACGTTCGAGATCACTTCTAGTTCAATTTTACGAACCAAATGCATCAATAGTTTTCTGAATAGTGAAGTGGGGTTGGTTTGATAGGTATATGGCCGGAGTCTAAGAGCTTCAGTGATAGAGGAATGCGTCCTCCTCCAAAATACTGGAAAGGAGTCTGCCAAGAAGGAGATGAATTCAACTCTTCTCACTGCAATATGTAAGTCTACTATATGATTGCCTTCGTGTAATAAGATGTAAAATGTTCAGAAAAGAAGTAATATAAGAAATCTTCCATAAACGGTTTTAACTGGGGAGATTGTTACATATGAAAAAAAAAAAAGGACATGAAAAGCTGGGTTTCTGAATTATTTCCAGTCACTAGCTTTGGCTTTGGCCTTTTGGTATTGACGATCGTCAGTGCTTTCTTGTCCGATTTAGAGAGTGCAAACAAGGCACCAGTCTGAAGCTTGGCAGCTTCTTGACACCAATGCATGTTCCTTGTGATCTCTCCAATAAACATATATATATATATATATATATATACACACACACACATAAAAAAGACTAAAATATTATAATTTACTTCTTTAGTTTATAAAAAAATTAAAATATCCATTAATCTTTTTATGGTTGTTGCACACGTGACTGAGACTTGCAGAACACTTTGTGGTGTTTTTATTTTATTTCAAAATCCAGTATCATAACCAATTGTTGGCTGAAACGCGAGGAAGTATAAATTGTCAAAAGGAAGAAGAAAAAACACAAATGTGTTTTTTTTAGGATTTAATGGATTCTTTTGAATTAACTGCATGGCAGGAAGGTCATTGGAGCTCGGTTCTACGTGAAGGCGTACGAGGCGTCCCATGGCGCGCTCAACCGCAGCACCGCCTTCCGCTCCCCCCGCGACAACGATGGCCACGGCACCCACACGGCTTCTACCGCCGCCGGCCGTGCTGTGGCGGGGGTCTCCGCCCTTGGCGGATTCGCCCGCGGCACCGCCTCCGGAGGCGCCCCCTTCGCCCGGCTTGCCGTCTACAAGGTCTGCTGGCCCATCCCGGGCCCCAACCCCAACCTGGAGAACACCTGCTTCGACGCAGACATGCTCGCCGCCTTCGATGACGCCGTCGCCGACGCCGTCGACGTGCTCAGCGTCTCCATCGGCGCAGTCGGCGCCCCGCCCCCCTTTGCCAACGACGGCATCGCCATCGGCGCGCTCCATGCAGCGCGCCGTGGCATCGTGGTATCCTGCAGCGCCGGAAACAATGGCCCTATGCCGTCCACCGTCACCAACCTCGCGCCGTGGATGATTACCGTCGCTGCCAGCAGCATCGACCGCGCCTTCGATTCGCCGGTGCTCCTCGGCAACGGCGTCTCTATCATGGTAAAAAAATTATTTCAACCGAAAAAAAAAAATAATTTAAAATGTTAAGAACTTCATATCTATTCTTATTCTAATAATCAATACAAATTCTAGCAATTTATATAATTAATTTTGCTGCAGGGCCAAACTGTGACTCCATATGCATTGAAGTCTTCAGTTTCTTACCCTTTAATCTTCGCCGGCGACGCTGTGGTACCGGACACTCCGGCCAATGTTTCCCGGTACATTCTCCACCAAATACCAGAAAACAGAGCTGATTGAACCGGTCCAAATTGACACCTTTCAATTTCATGCATCAGGCAATGCCTGCCAAATTCTCTGGACGCCAAAAAGGTTAAAGGAAAGATCGTGACGTGCATGAGGGGGGCAGGTCTCCGGGTGGCCAAAGGACTGGAGGTCAAGAGGGCCGGCGGCGCCGCAATCATACTCGGCAACTCCGTCCCCAACGGCAACGAAATCCCCGTCGACGCCCACGTCCTCGCCGGCACCGCCGTCTCCTCCGACGGCGCAATCGCCCTCCTCAAATATATCAACAGCAGCTCGAACCCGACCGCCAACATCGTCCCGGCTCGGACCGTCTTGCACGTGTCGCCGGCGCCCGTCATCACCAGCTTCTCCTCCCGCGGCCCCAACCGGGTCGCACCCAACCTTCTCAAGGTACATCAATTACCTAATAATTGATCTTCAACAACCTATAGAGAGAAAAATAAAAAAACAAACAAACAAACAAACACAATCTGAAACTAAATTTAATTTCGTATCTTTAGCCTGATATAGCAGCGCCAGGGTTGAACATCCTTGCGGCATGGAGCAGGTCATCTTCTCCGACGAAGCTCGAGGATGATCGTCGGCGCGTCAAGTACAACATCTACTCAGGGACCTCGATGGCATGCCCCCACGTTTCCGCCGTCGCCGCCCTACTAAAGTCCATCCACCCTGAGTGGAGCGAAGCCGCCATTAGATCCGCCATCATGACCACCGGTACGTACTTTCGATCGAGCCTCAAAATATCCGTGCAGGCATATCCTCATTCTTCTTTCGTAGCAAAAAGAGCGACGACGACCAAGTGCAAGCTCTCAAGTTTCGCAACTGATTTATTTTCTTCACAGCCACCACTGAGGATAGCCTAGGCAACCCGTTGACCGATGCATCGGGCCGAGTAGTGGGTCAATTGGTGTATGGGTCGGGTCACATCCGTCCCAAGCACGCGATGGATCCGGGTTTGGTGTACGATGCCTCCTACAAGGATTATCTTCTCTTTGCCTGCAGCGCCAATGCCGGGGCTCGCCTAGACCCCGCCTTCCGCTGCCCTACGAACATGCGTAATCCTTTTGCTCTCAACTACCCGTCCATCGCCGTCGGGACTCTGTATGCACCTGTGACGATCAAGCGAACGGTGACCAACGTGGGCAATGGCTCGGCCCTCTACCACGTTTCGGTCGTGGAGCCCAAAGACGTCGCCGTGGAAGTTGCACCGACGGTGTTGAAGTTCAAGAAGATCGGACAAAAGAAGAGATTCACCGTTACGCTCTCGGTGAGGGGGCAGTTCGATGTCGATTATGAGGAAGGCTCTTATACTTGGTCGGATGGAATCCATGTCGTTAGGAGTCCAATTGTGGTCTCTGTTTAACATTTCTTCCTTTTTCACTCTTTCTATATATACATACAGTTTAGCTGAAGAGTTGAAACTGGGAATAAGTGGATGATTGGGTGGGTTTATAAACAAAGCTATCGTTTTAATGTTAAATACTGTTAATTAATGCTGCCTATGAATATTTCATCGCTTTGCCTTTACTCTTTTTTTTTTTTTTTAAAAAAAATGGCATTTCTTCTCTAGGGCGTACCATACTTTGATATTTATGGTAGTGCACCTAATTCGACTTCTATTTCAATCCTAAATTTAAGTAAGAAATTATTATTATTTTTAAAATTTAAATCTCACCAAATTGAACGAATCAAATCGGATTATAAAAAATTAACTATTTCATTAAAAAAAACATATTTTTATTTTTTAAATTTTAATAAATTAACATAAATTTTAGATTTTTAAGATTTTGTCAATTATTTTATATTAAAGTGTTCCATAAAATAATTAAAATTTTATTTTATTTATTTTTTAGTTTCACGTCACTTTTCTTTATTTTCTTATAACTACATATTAAATAATAAAAATCCAAAACAAAAATATTTTTAAAGGGTTTTTAATTATTATTAATTATTAATCTTCTTTTGTTTTTTTTTTTAATTTTGAAATTTTAATAAAAATTTTAAAATTTAAAAAATGAATAAATTCAACATAATTTTTTTAAAAAAATGAATACTTGCTAGTTAATCAAATGAATCAACTACCTTTTTTTTAATTATCAATTTGTCTTAAATTGAAAACTTTAGTAGATTTTTTTTTTCAAATAAAAGGAAAAGAAAAAGAAAAGGAGAAGTGATGCGTCGCGTCGTCTGATTGCGAATCTG
>JBAMHZ010431767.1:0-10763 GCA_037177395.1 Alpinia galanga | reverse complement strand
TTTTTTTTAAATTGAACGTTCTTTTAACTATAATAATTTTGGCCCTAAAATGGTGATATATTAAAATGAAGTAATGATTACGGTGGTGCAGTAGTAGAGTATTCAGTTTGACTTTCAAATATTTATTATTCGATTTTCAGTTATAGTGTATTTGTAAGATTTTTCTTCAAATGAAATGGTAAACCAAGAATATTGTAGCTATTGAGGTTGCTTACACAAGTACTTCCTGATTTATTTTAGTAGTTAGTGGAATATATCTCACTTATGGATCACTTAGCACTCCATTGATCAGAGATTCATAGGGTAGAATTGATCATCTTTAGGATTAATCAGATCGAAGACATAGATACTTAATGTTAATAAAAAGAATTAATATTGATGCAACCTGGAATTTCTGGATGTCCTCCGGGATGAATAAGAGCGAGGATTGGATTCTTTCTCTAAGCTGCAGTAGTAGAAGATGGTTTTCTTCGGTTCTCCTGTCCTATCAAAGTTAACACTAGGTTAAATAGTCGCCGGTTTCCCGGCTAACGACCCTCCGATGCCTAAGTCAGAGATTGTGAGTGGAGGAAAAAGAAGAAAAAGACTGAAGACAGAAAATATAAAGTGAAAGTAAAGAGTAAGGATTGTTCAACCCCCCTATATTCGTGTCTTTCCTCTCCTCTTATAGTTGCGGAGAGGAATCTTTTTCCCTGCTTCGCCTTTCCCGTGATCGCCCCTCCTCTCTGATAAGGAGATGCCTGAGGAAGCGAGAGCGTTATGCCAGTAATAGGTGACAAGGTGGGGCGCTCTTGTCAGACCGTTAGAGAAAGACATCTTTCTTATTATGGTATGAAGCGTCCTCTAGTCTTTTTCGTCCCTTAACAATCTTGTATGCCAAGCCTCTTAACCGTCTAGGAAAAAAAATATTCTGCGGAGCCCTTGTCAAGAAGGACATAAGCTTTCCTAAAATGCCGAGTCATTTCACTTGGCTCAGGGATTTGTTTAATGAGCGAGTCCGCTTGCTTCAGCTCGGGGCTTACCTGCGGACAGAGCTGATCTGTCTCGGCTCGGAAGTCTGCCTACTAACAGAGATAATCTGCCTTGGCTCGGGAGTCGGTTTGCTAGCCGAGATGATCTACCTCGGCTCAGGAGTCGACCTACTGGCAGAGCTGATCTACCTCGGCTCGGGAGTCGGCTTGTGGGCAGAGCCGATCTACCTCGGCTCAGGAGTCACCCTGCTAGCATAGCCGATCTGCCTCAGCTTTAGAGTCAGCCTGGGCTAAGCCATCATGCATTGGTAATACTTATCTGAACCGTCTTGACTTGGTCATTCTCGGACTTATACATTCAAAGGAGCCTCATTGATTTCGTTTGATCATTTCTATTTTTCAACTCTATAGTATGAAATAAAAATGTGACAGTATCAAATATTATTAGTTAGGAAGTTTCAAAAAAAATTTGATCCTCGTGCGGTTGGTCTTTCAGTCATCCTCCATCCGTGAGAGTCCATGGGAATATGTCCTAATTTTAAATTTTATGGAGATGCGTTAAAAATATTAAAATGTTGAGGGTTTATTAAAAAGTTGTAACATTTGAGGTGCGAAATAAAAAATTTCCCGGAATATTCCATGGGCCTGGCCGTCAGCCCATGGGCTCTGACAGCTATGATAGCCGTCAGATCGTCAAGTCCACTCGCGGCCTCCGCCTCAACAAAGCAACGAAGTGCTACCGTGTCGATCGAAACCCTAACTGGTTTCTTCTCCGAGTCGCCACTGGATCCTCTCTTCGTGCTTAGCGATCGGTTTGTTTCTCTTGGAATGGATTTCTCCTCCTCGATCCTTGGTTTTCTGATGTTTTCGGCTGAATAACTCTTTTGACGATCTGTTTCGTTTCGAGCTTAGTAAGAAATGGGGAGATTTGTTTGACTCTGATAATAAAATGATTCAATTTATAGTTTATCGAAAAAATTTCTTTTCTGGTGATGGACTTTCCGTGATTTGGTTGAAGAAAGCTCTTGATTTGTTTTATTGGCAGATCATTCGGAACTGATAGGCCATCATGGCCGATCTAGAGAATCTGCTATTGCAGGCGGCTGGGAGGACAGGGTCTGGCCGGAAGAACACCAATTCACGCAAACAATCGAGATGGAGGCGAGATAGTTCTTACTCCGACGGAAGTGATTCCAAAGATGATGATTCAGACAATCCTAAGTATACAAAAAGGAAGCCGCCGGGCTCACAGATTCCACTGAAGAAGAGGTTTGACCCGCCGGAGACTGACAGGAGGAGCGGCCGGAGGGATGACGATTACGACGATAGTCACAGACACAGCGATGACGATTCAGACAGTGCTCCTTCGGTTGGGAGTGATCTTTACAAGGATGATGCAGACAAAGAAGAACTCGGGAAGATGTCTGAGCTTGACAGGGAGATGATATTGGCAGAGAGGAGTACTAAAATAGATGATTACAAGCTGAAAAAGATGGCTAGAGCTTCATCTTCAAAGATGGAGAGGGGCCGAAAGAGGGGCTCTCCTCCAATGCCACCTCCTGGTCGCTCAGCTACCCGCAATGATAAGACAGCCGCAAAGAGTGCTTTGAATGAGCTGAGAGTGAAGAGAATGAGACAACAAGATCCTGATGGTTACCGCAGTCGACTAAGGGACTTGACCGGGGAGGGAAGCAGCGGCGGCGGTGGTTTTGGTCTCGGTGATTCTTCTCCTCCCAGACATAGAAGTGTTGGTATGGCTGCCAGTCCTCCCAGTGACAATAGCAATGAAGGTGAGAGTGGAGGCAGAGTTGACAGCGACGATGATAAGTTCGGAGAAGATAAGAAGATAGACGATGACTTAGAAGATCTATCCCCCTCGAGGTTGGATGCACCGAAGTTTGAGGATGTTAAAGAAATAACTATCAGGAGGTCAAAGCTTGTGAAATGGTTTATGGAACCCTTCTTTGAAGAGCTTATTGCAGGATGCTTTGTGCGGCTTGGTATCGGGAAGACTCGCTCCGGGAAGCCTAAGTATAAGCTATGCTTAGTCCGGAATGTCGATGCAACTGACGCTGAAAAGCATTACAAACTCGAGCACTATACCACCTATAAGTGGTTGAATTGCATATGGGGCAGCGATGCGTTGGCTGCTAGATGGCAGATGGCTATGGTTTCAGATTCGCCGCCGTTGATAGATGAATTCAACGAGTGGAAATGGGAGGTGGAGAAAGGGAATGGCAGGATGCCAACCCGTCAAGAGGTGCTCGATAAGAAGGCTGAAATCCAGAGGATCAGTAACTTTGTGTATTCTGCTGCCACTGTGAAACAGATGTTGCTGGAGAAGAAATCAGCCTCTTTGCGACCAGTCAATATCGCTGCTGAGAAGGATCGTCTTAGGAAGGAAATAGAAATTGCTGAAGCTCGACGCA
This sequence comes from Alpinia galanga, assembly GCA_037177395.1. Lineage (NCBI taxonomy): Eukaryota > Viridiplantae > Streptophyta > Magnoliopsida > Zingiberales > Zingiberaceae > Alpinia > Alpinia galanga. Next base: position 7,363 of record JBAMHZ010431767.1, on the reverse strand, counting down.
ATAGAGCAGAGGTGGAGAGGATCAGGGCACGGTTGAAACAGTTGGAAGACATGCCGCAACGGACAAAGCAGCTTGATGAAAAGGCTGCTCGGTTAGCTGAGATGAATAAGAGAAACCGAGCGGAGAACTTTAAGAATGCCTCTGCTTTGAAACCAGTTAACACTTCCTTGAAGGCCGGGGAAGCTGGCTACGATCCATTCTCAAGGAGGTGGACAAGATCAACAAACTATTATGTCGCAAAACCTGGGGGAGTTGACAGTGCGTCCACAGCAAATACTGAGAATGGCAATAATTCTGGGGAGAATGTCAGTGCCAATGTAACAGTAACAATGAATGAATTGGAGATCGGTGAAGCAGCAACTGTTGCTGCACTGAGAGCTGCAGCCGGTGCCGGAAAGCTGGTAGATACGGTTGCGCCTGTAGACCAAGGAACAACCTTGAACTTCCTTCACGATTTCGATTTGCCAATCTCCTTGGCAGCCCTGCAGAAGTTTGGAGGTCCTCAGGGTGTGCATGCGGGACTCATGGCAAGGAAACAGAAAGTCGAAGCCACATATGGATACAAGATTCCCGATAGCGATGGAAGGAGACATCCGCTGACTTTGACAGTCAGCGATTATAAGCGTCGACGGGGTTTGCTGTGAATGATACTCTTCTTGCGAATTGTTCTATGTAAGTTTCAAGTAATGCTCATGGAGGAAATACGGTGTGGCTTGCAATATTGGACACGATGTGTTATATAGACTTGATGCTGAACACCCTTTTATCCATAGAAGTATGTTTTTGAAAGCTGGAGGACTTTGCCATCATATAAAATTTATTTGTAGAATGGTAGAGGATTAGTTTTGATCGAAGCTGTTCTTGCAAACCAAATAGAGTGAATACATCTACTTCCCATGCAGAATCCTCTCTATTTATTGTTAACAAAACAGGCCAACATCAGCTACAAAGCAAAAGGTTCAACCTCATGTTGAGGGAGATTTCATCCTGCAAAATCCTGTGTTAGCCATTGGAGATCCTCTATGTTAGCTATTAACAGAGAGGGGATACTTTAAGTCAGCAGCCGATATCGACAACGATGACAAAGCAAAAGCACAACATTATGCATGTATGCACACACACACAAACAAGCAAAGAGCAATCATGGAGTTCACCCCATTGACTAATACAATGAAGAAGAAATGCTCCTAGGATACAACTACACACATGAAAAACCAAAAGGTCATATAAGAAGGATATAGTTAGAACCCAAACCAATCTTGAATCATGATTTTTAATTTAACCGATCGAACCAGCTGATCCATTTTGATTTTTTAAGACCTTTCTAACCGACAAAAATAATTGGGTTTCCATCCAATAATCCAAAAAGTGTGATGAAGATGGTAATGTGTCAAACCCAAAGGGAGCTCACTTCCCCACAGCGTGTGAAAGAACACACAATGGCCATCATCAACCTCTAAAGAGATATAGACGAGAGCACCTCCAGAATATTAAACAGTGATCTCACCATTTCAATTCCATTCACTGCAACATAGTTGGATAAGCTCCATGCCAGGATCTGCGAGAACACCTGAGGAACTTCCGAAATAAGATTACACTTCTTCTTCTTTGGGGTTCAGAGAAAATAATCAGGGGCTGGTTTCTTTGAAGGAACTCCTCTAGATTCCTGCAATAGATTTGGTTGTTGCATAGTGAGTTCACTATATGAGATAAAGAGGAAAATTTAGAGAAGGTTATAGGAACATACATGCGGTGCGGCTTCAAAAACACGAAATTGCTTGTTCAGATTATCGTCGAGCTCCAGAATAGCAGCCACATTGCCACATCTGGAAATGGAACTTTTTGATGTAAGGTGTAGTTTATGATTCATAAACACAGCAAATGGCATTCCAAATCTATGAAGGACAATCACATCTGCAAATGTTGATTGTATACAGAGGAAGTACCCAGTGATCATTGTTTGCAAGGAAGACTGGGAAAAATAATAGATCTATCAAGAATTTCCAAAAAACAAATAGGGATGGAAGAAATCAACTAAAGTGACATCCCTCAATCTTTCTCGGAGAAGTTCTCAAGGGAAGCAAGACCTCTGAAACTTGATCTGTGAGCAGACTTATACAACAAACAAAATTTGTTCAGCTATTGGAATGTGATTGCATGACTTTTTTTCCCAGTTCGGGATGTAGTTAATTGCCAGGAAAGTATATAACATGCATGTAAATGAACAACAGCTGCAATATTACCTTTGGAAACTAGAAATTGCTTACAGCCATAATTGACTAAAAACAAATGCAAAAAACCAAAGTCTAGTTTGTTGTTTTATAAAACTCGGTGCAAAAAGATTCGACAAAAAAAATTGTTTGTTAGCTGCACCAATACTACAAACTCACAGATTGACTACTTAATTAATATAAGCATCTATAAGCAATTTAAGAGCACCTGTAACAGTAATTAGGAGCAGACCAGACTGTTACAATCTGGTTATTGAACATCCATTTGTATCCTTCCATCACGAGCTGATGTGCACGGCAAATATAATCAATGTTGTTTGTGTGGTTGAATGATGTTACAACGTTTCCTCCAAATAAAAAACCTGCACCCCTAGGACTTAGCCCCCAGCCCTCCACATCTTCTGGATCTGACCATAGCAGATCACACATGGCTCCATCATGGGGGACTTCTTGTTTGCGATCAATAGTTCTTATCTGTGAAAAGATTATTAATGGCAGTCAAGAAAGTTGCTTTGACAGACATGAACACACACAAGAAAACTGACCTGATCAAGTGTTGTTATGTTAGGAGAAAGACCCCCATGGACACTAAATATTTTGTTTTCAATCAACGCTGACAGACTGAAAATTTGCATGAACAATAAATGCAACACTAGCAATTAGGATCTATGCTAAATTACTCACAATTTATGACCAATATTACCTCAAGTAATCAAAAATGTCTGTGCAATATCTCCACACATTCACAGAACCATACTTACGAAGACACTCATCATAGAATCCATATACCTAGCCAGAAGGAACACCAATGGCTTGTAAAAGAACTAGAACTCATGGAAACCATTGTAGTTTTTTAAGATCTTGAACCTGTGTGATCTGTCGGCTTTCATGGTTCCCTCGTATCAGAGTTATCCGGTCTGGGTACCTCACCTACAGAAGCACATTGAAGGTTGAATAGAAAGAATGGGGAAAAACAACTAATGGTAGGCAAACACAAATATGTTGTCTACATTCTCCAATCAAATCAGGCAGAAGTTGGAAGCTCATGCACAAAAATAACTGCAAAATGTAAAGAAGCAACAGAATCGATTGATGCCCATCATCCCAAGCCAACTTTATGGAAAATACTGATAACTGTAACTCACTTATCATCTAAAAGTTTCATGATTAATCACAAGGTATTCCGTGAGTACAACCATTTATCGACATGTGTTAGTGAAAACCTCTGGAACTTTTTTCAAATTATCTAGGCACTTGCGAAACATTCAACAGTAGGCGAACAGGCAAGCTATCCATATTACAGCACCAAATCAAGCACAAAAATAACTTCAAAACATAAAGGACCACCAGATGAACAGATACCAGTTGTCCCAAGTGATGAACTTGAAGGAAAACACTGATTATTCATTAATGCATTTATCATGCAAAGGTTTCATCACATATAGTCAGTGAATTATTATGTACCTCAATGTTGTCTTGTGCTAGTGACAACCTCTGGAAATTGTTTTGAATCATTTTGGCACACAAAATGCAATGAAACTTTACAGAACAAGCAATTGTTGCAACTATTTGAGGCATGGATCTTATCCTGCCGTCTATGTATTCAAGGTGCAGAGGCAAAAAATTAACTTGACACAGGTTAGATGCAGGGTCAAACTGTAGTCAACAAGAAAAAGGAAAAAACAATTTTGACTTCAGCCAGAATCACACATCTGCTCACGTAGAATTGGCTTCTCTAATTGAAAATTCATCTAACTTTTTTACAAAGACTAAAAAAGGACAGAAAAAGTAAACATCTTTAATGTTAATTGTTCAAGCAACATGAAAGAATTTGGTTCTTCCTGTCTTGTGGATCAGGTATTCCTTGTTTATATGATAGTTTAATGTGTACAAAATAAGCCTCAGAGATGGCTAGTGTACATCCATCGGCCATTGGAGGAGCGAAGAGGCATACAAAAGGACATGCAAAAAAATAGCTTGGGAGATGACTAGTGTTCTGCAATGTCATACAGACAGTTAATACTGGATAATTTGATAGGTGATCAAATATTTTGCCACGAAATGCAGCTTAAAGTGGTTCCTCAGAAAAATTGAAGGTCAGATCCCAGTAATGTGGAACTCCGGCATCGACGGAATGTAAAGTTTAATTCAAGGTTCAACCATATTTAAGATTTCAATAGAGAAGCATGTCCATATGAACATACTGTCAAAAGGAAATACAATTGAAGAGATTATTTTATCTATGATCCATAAGTTTAAGGTGGGGCTTGGAGCTTTGCTCTCAAACAAGATACATGTGTTAGATTGGACTGTCAATATCTAAAAAGTAGCATACACATAAATGCTATAAGTCCTAAAATGTAAATAAATTTAAAAAAAAAAAAACTGAACAGAGGTGGAAGAGGTACCTTCAGTGCTAGCAGAAGCAAAAATGTTTCAACTGAATAAAAACCCCGATCAACAAAATCACCCAAAAACAAGTAATTTGTCTTAGGGCAATCACCTCCTACTTTGAATAGTTCTTTCATGTCATAGAACTGGCCATGAATGTCACCACATATCTGAGATAAGCAAATCAAATGCAGTCAAAAGTATGTACAAGTCCAAACTCATCAAAATTATGATGGATCCAAGAATTGATATAAGAAAACAATGTCGAGAACATTGAACAACTTGAAAACAACTATGATAGACATGGAGCATGGAAGAAAGAAAATACCCGGGAAAAACATAACTCATTGCACAAAGTAACAAATACCCTTATATTTGGCACAATGCCGGATGTCATAAGACAAACTTTAGCTCTAATAAAATGTCAATTTTAATTGACATTAAATATTGTAGGAAATGGAAAGGTTTCCTCGCTTAATTTCATACTTACAAAGCATAGCAAAAAAAATCAAAAAATAAATAAACTCAACTTGTTGCTCCAGTAGATTGATAAAAAAAATTCCTGCAGATAGGCTGAAGAGTAGAGAAATCAAAATAGTTTAGGTTACACGGGGAGAAAGACATCCTGGATCTTTTTGACAATGTAATATGTAATGATAAAGATTAAATCTGCTTCCATGTTAAGCAGAGAACCTGTCCCGTCAACACATCATAGCTAAAATAATTAGCAATTTATTCAGCTTCTCTTTACATCCCAAAGTGGAACCAGAATGAGTCTATCCCAATGCTAAACCTTAGCAAATCCACAACCAGCTCGTTGACAAGCTGACCTACAGTTCAAGACACAGTTCAAATGTAGTCTGGTGATGCTTGCAAGATGCAGCTCATAGTAAGTGATCTACGACCAGGAAAAAAAATGATCTTTTCACGCAAGGGTGGCTATTGCAATTGAGACTTCAATCCAGAATTCTTATTTTTTTCAATCCAGTTCCAATTTGAAGTGTTCAGCATGTTAGCAAAAACTAATTGAACACACAAACAATTGGACAAAACTCAGCACTAGAAACCATACTCAAGAAACAATATTGGCATACAGTCGACAAATTCGTGTCTGAGTAACTACAGATACTCGATTCTATAATCAATAAAATATATATTTACAATCTCAACAACATATAGGAGATTGCATCTAGATACGCAAGGTCAGTTTGCAAATCTGGTCACGATCAACTCAAATCTATCCCGCGATGTGGGAAATCGAAAACAAACCCTAGACACAAATTCGGGACAAAAAAGATTCTGCTTTGGTGAAAAAACAGTAATCAACAGACGATCTAAACGCATCCACAACAAACGCAGATCGACGAAGACCTGGCGAAGAATGGAGTCGACTCAATCGAACCCATTGAGAAAAAGGATAGAACAGAAGAAAAAACGAAGGGGAGGCGGACAACATGGATCTAACTAGGGTTCCATACCGTGACGGGAGCATCGACTCTCTGCACGTTGCTCTCCTCAACGAGGATCTCCATGGCCTTGAGGCACAGCGCCTTCACCTCCGACTCCTTCAGCGGCTCACACCGCTTCAGCTGCTCGATTTGACGGTCCAAATCCGACATCTCCCCTCCACCGCCTCTACCTCCGATTTCTTAACTTCCAGCCGCGACTCCTCCTCCTCTCCCTCCCGCCCTCCCTCGATGCCTGCAGTCGCTCACGCCGGCTACAAAAGCGAGAAAAGCTGCGGCAAACCACTACAATTTTATATGTACCGGTCGGTGACGGTAACCCACCGAGAGCGGTGAATGGTTGATCTTTTTTTGGGCGCCGAACTGTTTTATACCGAATCGTAAACCCGATCCGTCAAATGAGGTCCGAATCCGAACCGAGATACCCATTAAGGGCCTTAACGGAGTCAAATGCAGTCCATCAGGAATCAGGATGGCAACAGATATCCACGATTTTATCTACTCCTTGAATCTGAATTCGTTTAACTATCAAAGATCCGACCCAATTACACATATAGTTAGTCACTAAACACTCTTTTTTAAATATTTTAATAAAATACGCACCAATAAACCATTCAAAGTTAACAAATAAATTTTAGAAAAATAGTTCAGTGTGTATATGTGCGTGGGATTTATGCACGCTCGTCGCGATAAATGTACAGTGAATGTCTCTCGATTGTTAGATTTCGATCGGAATTTGATCACTATCGGGCTAGAATCGGAGTCCGACCCAACTGCTTACGGATTCTAGCCAATCGTGGTTGTCAGCGGCCGCGATGCTGATGGCCGTGATTTAATCAGATTCTGAACGATTTCAGCAACGATCAATGGTGTCGACATCCCTCTAGAGTTCAGGATTTAATCTATAATTTTATCGTTGTCGATGTCAAAGAAATCGGCCGTCAAAAATCGCATGGAGAAGAAGTACTATGTATTTCTCAATTGCGACGAATGAACGACTGTGATCGCATCGCGGATGTGCGCACACTAATTTGGAACTATCAATTCTCTCAATCTTTATATATATATATATATAGAGAGAGGAAAGATTTGCTGCGTTCCTTATCCCGCGCAACCCGTGCGCACCGCCGCTGCCGCCGCCGTTGTCGCCGGATTCGTCGTCATCGAAGCGGAACTATAATCTATTGGGGCCGGTGAACCCTAGGGGGTCGGCGCCGGAGGGATCCCGGCCGAATTCCGGCCGGAATTCGACCGGAAATGGGCGAAATCGCGGCC